>JAQGAZ010000397.1:0-65026 GCA_034692225.1 Polydesmus complanatus | reverse complement strand
ACACTTCTAATACGCCATTACAATTTATAACAATACAATTCTACTCAAAAGGTCAAAAGCCACAACAATTAACATTTAAATTCTATTTGAAGACCACTTTTTAATTGGTTCCAACGGTGGACTCGAAATAGAAGTTTCACTGTACAGTACATGGTATAATCAAAAAAAGAAATGAGTGATTCCCGTAAACATAATATTTTTAAAAGTAGGAGCGAATAAAATTTCGTTTAGCGGGCTGTTTAGAAAAATTAAATGGTGAAGAGATGCGACCTACTAAGTTTACCTTAACCTTTTAAGCGGAGAATATGCAGTAGAAATATCAGGCTAAATTAAATTAATTAAAGGGTTCATGCTCGAGACTATTCCGTAAATTAAGCGGAACCAAAATAATAAATCTCGTGACAGAGCAAAAGTCTGTGTGTGTGACTTGACAGACTACCATACAAATTCACCCATTATTAAACAACAATTTTTGTTTTTTTAAAAAAAACAAAAAAAAAAAAGAATAACAATACAGTACAGTATATTAAAATTAACGTTAAGTCGCCAAAACAATAACGTAATTATAAAAATAATTCACCGTAAGCGATTTAAATACAGTTAATTTTTTTTTTTTTTTTGGCTTTTATTGCTTTTGCAGATTCAAATTCCTGAATTATTTTGATTTTGCCGCACCTAAAAAATAAAAATGCCGCTCCAGGCAAAAACCGACCTCCCCCCTCCCCCCCTTCTGCCCCTCAGCCTATTCATATTATTATCTTTTATACGAGAAGTTTAAATACTATTTTTAAATTTTGTAGTTAAGGTTACAAATGTGTAATGGGTCTTATTGAAAAATCTCGGTTGAATAACATTATTATTATCACGGTATTATTAAAACAAAAATGTGTTTTAAATCCTGTGGATTGTAAAGTGTAGTCCTTGAAATTTTTCTTAAAACGCCATCTAATTAACATAATTTTTTGCTGGTTCTCGCCATTAACTATTTTTTTTTTTTTTTGATTATGGACCTTCGCTCCGTGGCAATCGGAAACATTTTTTCCCCCCACTTGTTAAAAGTGCGACATTGCATGTCTTTAAACCATTAAAGAGAGAGAGAGAGAGAAAATATTATCGAAGTGAGGTGCTGTATAATCACCATGTTTTACCATTTTATTACAAATCAAAATCTATATAAAATGTAGATTACCAACAACCAGTTGTAACCAATATTTTTTTTAAGGAGTAAAAAGCGTAATTACACACTCTCTCTCTCTCCTCGACAACTTGCTATTTATTATCTCTACACCTATCACCGAACTCAAATCCAGTTTTAATCATTTTTTTTTTCTTTTACGTGTATGGTAGTATTAAATTTTTTTTAAAAAAAAATATATATGCGTTCAAAATTATAATGCAAACGGTTAATGAGTGTGTGGCCAATACCAACAAGTACATCATTCAAAATACAGTAGAAAAGGAAAGATGAAAAAAAAAAAAATTATCATTAAAAATCGTAGAGCGGTAAAGAGAGTAAAAGTATTAAAAAGAAAAAATGACAAAGTAAAAATGTTTTTAAAAAAAATGATTTTAAGACAAAAAAACAAAAAAAAAAAAAGAGTTCAAAATAAGGTATTTTCATTATTAAAGTTTTAAAAGTGCTCTGAAAATTTAAATTGATCGTATATACAATGGATGGATTTTAATGTCGGTTTTACTTTGATGTCCAAAAAATCTAATGTTAAAGTCAAAAAAAAAAAAAAAAATTTTTTTCGGCTTTTTTGACAAAATAAAATAATAAAAAAAAATTAAATAAAAAAAAAAAAAGAATATAAAATTTTTGTAAGATGGTCGCTTTTGAAAAGTCCATACTGTACTTTTATATTAAATTTCTGCATACAAAAAAAAAAAAAAAAAAATACCCTCCCATTCTCGAAATATCTTCCGTAAAAAATTTTTTTTTTACGTATAAAAATAAATAGTGAAAAAGCAGTGCAGCATGAGAAATCAGGTTAGGTCGAAATCATCTTAGGTAAACTTGAAAATTTGTTACCAAAAAAAAAAAAAAAAAATGGAAACGCAGTGGTGCATAACCTTGGCATTTTATCCTTTTATATTTTTCACAATTGTAGGAAAATGATTTCATTTTTTTTTTGTTTTTAGCTTTTATCTTTTTATAGCACCACCCACACCCCTCCATCTCTCTCTCTCTTTCAAAAGTTCTACTTTATTGTCTTCCACAATAACTAACGCATTTATTTGGTGTTAGTTAAGAGTCGTATACTGCGCGCGATTATCCTCCAACCTAAGTCTTAAGTCGGAATAAAAAAGTGTAACCGACGTTGCTTACTTTAGCTATGCGCATTATTTTTTTTTTTTTTGGAAGAGGGGGGGGGGGAGGGAGGGGGGTGAAACGTTTTCATATCATTACCATGATCGTAACGAAAAACAACTTCCGTAAGAAATAATTCGGTTTCGCTGTCTGAAAAATTTATTATGGCCCACAAAGACTAAGAAATTTTTTTTGGAAGTGCATAATAAGAAAATGAATTTGAAGCATGAAACGTATAGCTATGCACCTACACGCTTCTCACTGTTTTTATACGTAGAATACATACTGTATAATGTGTCCCCCCCTCCTCATTGTGGTTCCTATGCAAGTATAAGTGAAGGAGCTAGAAAATTAAATCTTAATAAAATAAATGCGAATCAGTTTCCAAGGATTTTGATGGGCTTATCAAAACTCTATCCAATCATCGCAATAGCTCCATTAGCCACGTGATTATTATTATTATCCTTTAAACAAAACTTGCAATTCTTTTTTGATCGGTTTCTCTTTCTGTAAATCCCACTCAAATATCTTGATTTGAAACGTTAAACGAACGATTAAAGCTGTCATATTCCATCAAGATGTAACTTAACTTGTTACTTCGCTCAATTTACTGTAGGAAATGGTTAATACCTTTTAATAGAATTTTATCTTTTATTGCTTATAAAATTTGTAATCTTAATATTTCTTTCTTAATACGTTAAGGGCATTGACACTTTACACCATAACAATCGCATAATTTTTTTTGTTGAAAAAAAAGTTATTGAAAAAAGTTATCACTTTCGTCATTAAACTTCAAATTTATGCTTTATGTTTATTTTAAAAAATAAAAAAATATAATAAATAAGATTTTTTTATTTATTTTATGTATTTAAAAAATGTCTATTTTTGATATATATATTTTACTTCTTTTTAAGAGTGGTGCATGTTGAGCATGCACACAAAAAATGTCTTCCCATGTGGTCTAGAATCGCAGTAAAAGGTGCCTGGTTTTTCGCCTAGGAGTTCTGGCACAAGAACACTCGTTTTGGTTTCACCATGCATAATTAAATATTTAAAACATTAAAGAAAATTAAAATGTTTCTGCATATTAATTAAAGACTATGGTATTTTAGTTAAAACCTTTTTTTCCTATATGAAATGTGTGCAATTTTTACCAATTTAAAAATAAAAATTTTTTTTTTATTAAGTTGGATATTTTGATAAAATAATTATCAAAATAGGTTTTCAATATTGCTCAGAAATGTGACCACCAGCTTCCCATGTGGTCTAGTGGCTAGGATACCTGGCTTTCACCCAGGAGGCCCGGGTTCGATTCCCGGCATGGGAAAAACATTTTACTCCATTTAATCTTTACATAAGAATTATTATTTTTTTTTTTGTTAATTTCTCTGATAAATTTTGAAGTTCTCAATTGAAATAATGTTCTAAGTCACATAATTTAAAATATTTCAGCTATGCAAAATCCATACGAAATAAAAACCAATACAGTGTGCTTCATATGTCATCCAAAATAAGATAAACCACAAAGTGTTTACAGCTAATATTTTATATTAAGGTAAGTTCATTCATTTTGGAAATTAAATTTTTTTTTATTATTATTATTATTATTATTACTCACACAAAATATTTTCCGCGCTTTATTAACGAATATTTCCGAATTGAATGAGAAATAATTCAATTAATCATTATTTTTTTTTTCTTCTCTCCCTTCCAATTTTTATTTCTATGCTCCTTTTTTTTTTTATCCGAGCGAGATTTAAAATGTAGATTTAATAATAATAAGTCTGACCCGAAATGTAAACATACCAATACAGTATAAAATAGAAAAGAGGGCAGAGCAGCATTACTATAGCGTCATTATCAAAAATCAAAGTAAAGAATCGGATCCGCTTTCTATATGAAAGGAATGGGGAGGACAAGATGGGAGGAGAGGTGGTGAAGATAGATTCCATCCATAACAAAAAAAAAAGTATATTTGGCGTAAATAAACGATGTTAAATAGTTAATCACGTTCACATCTCTCATCACATTTTAATACATACACGGTAGTTCAATAAAAAGTAAACCAAATTTTAACTGCCCAATTTTTAATTTTATAAACTAAATATTAAAACTTGAAAATATATTTACCAGTAATTATTAATAAACTTCAAAATTTAAATAACTATTTTGATGATTTCCTGACTTTTCTTCTCTGCTCAAAAAAAAGCAGACAACATAAAACCAATTTTGTTAAGAAGAAAATTACTCGTAAACTTGTGACAGATGAAGTTGATTCCAATCCATTCAAAATTAATGATGGTGTCATTTTAATTATTATTTGTTAATTTAATTCTCTAAATACGGCATTAAAGGTATTCTATGGAATAAAATTTGGCTTACTTTTTATTGAACAATCATGTAAAACAAATATCTCGTAAACGATTGCTAGAATTTTTCCGGACCAATTCCCCCCCCCCCCCCCCCCCCCTATAAAATTTAATTTTTATACTCCGTATTAAATAAATAAACAAGAAGAAGCGCGAACAATAATACATCAACGTCTAATAAAAAAAATATATATATAAAATGGAAGCAATTAAAATCTAATTCTACCAAATAAAACTCTTATTTAACACTCGATACGAGTGTGAGAGAGAGTTGTGGTGCTAAACGAAAATTTGCTATGATAAATTTGTTTTAAAAAAAAAATGATTTATTATTTGTTTTTATTATGATAATGGCAAACTATATTTACCGGCAACCGGTTTTCTTTCTTTCATATAATATATATATATTTTTTTTAATTCTCAACAAAACACGTTTTCTAAACATTCGAAATAAAAGCCTAAAACTAGCTTCGTTCTTTTTTTTTTTTGTATGTGTAATGGCGTTCGGTTGTAGTACAGGTAATCATAAGTCACTGTGCACACGTTGTAATCAGGTATTGTAAAAGCTGAAATCGAATGAGGTCACAAACCGAAGAAGATCGATTTGCGAAATCATCGTTATCATTTTTCCTCTCTCTCTCTCTCTCTTTCTCTCCATCCATCTATCTATCTATCTCTTTTCTATTCGGTTTTTTTTTTAAAAATCCATTCATCCGTGTGTTCACAAAGTAAAGAACTCTCGGTTTCAAATACATTAAAGAAAAAAAAAAAGACAAGCGAAATAAGGTATAGAAAATGATGGACAGGTACACACTACACTTAAAGGAAGGAGGGAGGTGGGTGATGGGAGAGAAAAAAAAGTAGGCTTCCATTTTTTAATAACGAGATGGGTGTGCTCGCCAGAGTCAAGCCGAAACAAATACGGAGATGGGAGTTCAGAAGGTTACATCCACATCCACACACAGCACGCAAACATTCAAATTAAAAAATAAAATAAATAAAAATTAGCATATTCGATTTTCCGAGTGACAAAATGTTTTGAGGGAAGCTGAACACTCTTACTACAATGTCATGTCAAAAAAAAAAAAAAAAAAAAAGAAACTGTTGCATGTATTTGAATGATAAACATACTGTAATAGTATTTCACTGGAAAATAATTACAGTACATGTATTTAATTTCCAGTAAAAACCTGTTTAAGACGGACCCTGTATATAGAAAAAACCTTTAAAAACGGACTAAAAAATTGGGACCACAATGTTAAAATAGCTCTAAGGCCAAAAATGAAAAAAAAAAACTGTCTACGGCGGACCCTGTATAAAGGTAAAAATCTGTAAGAAAAGACAAAATGTTGAGAACTTAGGATCACAATTTTAAAATAACTCTTAATGCTAAAAAAAAAAAAACTGCTTAAAACGGACCCTGTACTGCCCTGACGGACCCAACCTCATAAACGTTTACATCGAGAGTTAGATGGGGCTAACTCCAGATTTAAATTTTAGTGAAACATATTTTTTAATCAGTAAAAAAATAACGATTAAATTTGTTGCTAATTAATTTACTAAAAAAATTTAATTAACTTACGCAATTAATGTTAAAGTAAATTAGAATATTTCTTTATCCCGTTACATAAGAGCAAATAAAAGTTAATTCGTATTAAAAAAAAAAAAAAAGCGATAATAAATTGATTATTTTGGGTATCGATTTTAATTTTTCATTAAATTCAGCTAACAAATTTAGCTCTAAAAAAAAAGATGGGTGGAATTAAAAAAAAAAGAGTAATGGAACAGAAAAAAAAAATTAATGGGATTTTCGATCCGATAACGCGCAATAACTGACATTATTGCCAAATTTATCACGTTGACAAGTATTCTTAAAATTAAAATAATAATAAAAAAAAAAAATCTTAAACGTAAATTATTATAAGCGAAAGTTTAAAGCAAAAACCTTTTTTTTTTCTATTCAAATAATGAGGCTTGATCACGCGAGAACTAGGATCGGGATGAAAAATTTACGAGAGATTTTGCACGAGCAAAGTAGACCACGTAGAGTAAACAATCGACCGATGCAATTTCACGTTCATCAGAAAATTAAAAAAAAATATTTAATAACTTTTAGTAAATTTCGCTATACCTAGATATTTATAAAAAATAAAACTTAATAATTCGTAAAATAAATCTTAAAATTTTTCATCATGATCCTCTTGCAATAAAATACTACCGTATATAAAATAGCAATACGGGTGTCGGTATATTATTTAAAAACGCAAATCATTTCTTTCAAAAAAAAAAAAACGTTAAAAATTTTTTTTTTACATAAAAAGTGGAAGTGTAGTTGTATATTTTATAAGAACATACTTGAATAGTCAATGAAATTTTAACTCTTTTCAATGCATAAGAGAGTAGTTTTTGTAGCATCACAATCATTCTTAACATCTTCATAAAAAAAAGCATCTTTTTCACCAGCAAAAATCCCCACTTTACTCGCTTTTCAAAACAAATATTAATTCTCATTAAGTAATCTGATTATTTTTTTTTAAAAAAAATCTTAATTCCAAAAAACATTGTACTCAAAAAAAAAAAAATAATAAATAAAAGATATTAATTATTATTTTAACCAAAAAAAAAAAAAATTCACGTTTCAAAAATTAAATCTACAGCATTTAAATGAAAATTTTTTATCTCCCACTTCTAAAACAATAACAAAATTTTAATAACATTTAAATAAGACCCAAAGACCAAATAAGACAAAAATAAGACCCAAAAACTAATAAAATACACAAATACCGGTAATTGATAAAATTAATGGTAAACCACAACCGAAATGTTTAAAACTTTCAATTTTTTTTTTTAAAGACTTCCTAAAAATAAACTAATGTACATCAAAAAAATAAATAAAATAACTGGACGTTAAATTAAAAAAAAAAAAAAAGGTGAGCAGCCGCATAGAAGGACAGGTAAAACGCGCACACACAACGCACGGTGCAGCGAGAGAGAGGAGTGGCCCGCAGCGCCGTCTGGCGTCAACCTTGTTCCCTACCGAAAAAAAAAACCCCCCCATCAACAAAACAGTTCGCAACTCCATTGATAGAAAGGTAAAAAGGCAAGCAAAAGCAAAGTTAAAGAGTGATTTGGGAGGGGTGAGTGTGTGGTGGGGTGGGTTGTAGAGGAGGAAAAGGTGGACCGCCGACAACCTCAAGTCTCCTCCTTATCTCTCTCCTCCTCTGCCTACCTTTGCTTAATAAGAGAAAAGAAAAAAAAAAAGGTAAAAGAAAAAAAAAAAGCACAAATTGTTACAGAGCATGGAGTATGAACGACGGGCGGGGTTACCCATTCGAAATGGCCAAACGAGTTGACGGTGAAGTTTTTAGTTTGTTTGCGAGCTCGTCGATGATGGTGTGCTAAGTGTTTCGCTGCTGCCGCTGCCCGCATCAAAAACTTCTTCGAGAGTTTTTACTTGGTCCACACACACACATATCACATCATAATATTATTTTCGTATGGTCAACAACTCTTTTTTATCAAAAAATTTTTAAATGATGCTCTCTGATTCAACGGTGTATTAATTTATTATTACGAGTGACAAACGTGCCAAAGAATGATGATGATGATGACAATGACAGTTTGTGGATGTATTAAATCGGCGAGTGATGAGCACTGACCGCTGATTTTTATTATTATTATTTGTGTGTTCGACGTTGAGTCAGCAACTGATCCGGTGATAGGTACCGACCCGACCAAAAAAAAAAAAAAAAGAAACTTGTTGTGCGTGTGAATCACCTGATCGGGACGGACGGACATCAACAACGAGTGGTTTGTCCTTCGGGCTCCTCCGTCAAATTCGCACCACGTGTGAATCTCTCTCGGATCTCTTCTCAGATCACTTTTCGAGGAACTGGTGAACTGATTTCGAGAGTGTGATCTTGAGTTTTGTTATCATTTTTTTATTGAGGAGAAGAAGAAGAAGAAAAAAGAAAATGGAAACTTGCGTGTTAATTCCGTCGGAATTTAGTCTGGTATTGACCACTACCACCACCGATAGAAACGCTAACAAATTCTACGAAATGGGTGTTCGCGTGTGGAGCAATCAATTCATATCAAAAGGTTATAGATTTTTTCCTTTTCAAGGTACCATCCGCTTAGATAAACTCGAAGTGTATAGTTATCTGGACGCGAATGATGTAAGTACCCGACATTCCCAATTATTATTATTATTAATGTTAAGTGTATTATAAATTTTGGTTTTTCGGACACGACTCTGAAAAACGTTTTAGGACCCATTCAGAATAATATTTATAATTTTGAACTTTTTTGATTTTATTTACTAATTATATTAATTAAAAATTAAAAAAAACAGCTGTTAAAAGGAATCGTAAAGCTAATTTTGATTTGCGCTTTTACAATAATATCCGAGTTTGTTATTGTTCTGGGCAAACAATAATTCACGATAAAATTGGTCAAAGTCCAACAATCAGATGAAAAACGAATAGAAATAAATTAACATTAGAATCCTTAGCAATTTTTGTTTTAAAAAACACGGGGCAAAATTATTATTATTATTGCGCGAGTGAATTGCGCCGCGCGTATATTTGCTCTTAAGCTCGGGACTCAACAGGTGGTGACAAGAGAGAATCAACAGGTGGCCCAATAAATATAAATTATGCTGATGGGCCCTTTTCTAATGATATCTTTTTGCGCTAAGGTATACTGTACCTCCACGTTTCGAACCTGATCTGACATCGCCGCGCGGACATCCAGCTGCTAAAACAATCAAATCGAATTATCCTTTTAAAGAGGGTAGGGTACCCCAAGTACGATACATGCGCGATCAATGTATCAATTTTAAAATATATAATTATAATTAAAAACACTTTGTTTTTTTTTTTAGTACAGTGAAATCAGAACCAAATTTATGATAATCGTCGTTAATTTTTGTGCGGACAAGTGTCATTAATTCTGCGAATAGTAGTTGAGCAGGAGTGAGTTAGGTTAGTTCGATCGACCATTATGTGTTATCCTTGAAAGTACTAATAAGATCGATCAAAACTGTTTTTGAAAGATAATCGAGTAGAAAATTGCTCCTAATTATCCCTTTTAAATCTAATAATGAAAAACTCTCCGATTCATGTTTCGGTGATTGATTTTTCTTAAATCGATCGGTGGTAATAATTTTAATTTTTGTTTGGAGAATATATACAGTATTTTCTTCGGCTTCTTATTGTAAAAATGTGAAAGGGCCTTTTCTCCCTCTCTTCTTTTCTCGGCATTAAAATTCAATAAGCACTAGTCAACCAATCTCAACGCTCGTTAACATTCATTTTCGATTTACGTTTGTGCAATATTTTTAAAAGTTGTTGTTTTTATTTTATGCAATTGTATTTATTGCGTAATCGGAGGAAAATTGTTATTGTTTTATTTTTAAGTCTATTAGTATTCGCAACATCTCTTCAGTCACATCTTAAATGTCAATAGTTTTCCCGGGCTTGACGTCAGCGAAAACCCTAATGACGTCGCCAAATACTTTATTACGTAAATTTAAAAACCTTTTTTAAATTTCCTAAAAATTAATTAGATGATTTTGAAAATTCCTAAAAATAATAATCAAATATCCGCTTTTTCGTTCTGAGAAACGAGAAAAAAGATGAAACCTGGGTTTTTCCCCCCTTGAAATAATCATTAAAATCGATTTATATTTAAAACATTACATTTTGATTGGTTTATTTTTTACCCGGCTAATAAGTCTTAAGCAAAATCTCATAAATTTTTTTAAAAAGCCGGAAGTAGGACATTTGCGCATTGAACGTCGATTATTCGGTTATTGGATAATTCACTACACTTAAAAAAATTAGTTTTAATTTTCTTTTTCTCTCTCATTTATTTTTTTCGGTGTCAAAATCGTGTAGTTTGCAATGAAAATTACAGTAGTTAAACAATGGACAAGAGCTGCACTTATAATTGCCATTTGTGTGCGAGAGAGCTATCAGAATTTTTAAAGTTTGAGCAAGATAAGTTTTTAAAAACAATAATTACAGCTGCTCGACTTAGCATACTTTTTCAAGAGTCACAAATTAAGTAACGTTGGATGGAGAAAGGGGATGATGAGAAAGAGGGTGGTAAGAAAAGAAAGGGGGATCTTACAATGTGTGTTGTTGTTGTTGTGAAACAGCAAAAAAAAAATGTATATTAATAAAAACTTTTAAGATTAGATTTTCGGATGAAAAAGCTGCTAATAATAATAATAATTTAGCTCAAATTTCTACGAAAAATTGTTATTGAGAGCAGTTTTTTTTTTTTTTTTTTTTTTGCAATTAAATTTCAGTAAATTGAAATCAATAAATAATAGTTGGTCGGAATTTCGCAACACTGGTTTTTTACACGGACGAATTATTAGTAGGAGCGCTTATTGGTACATTGTTGGTCAACAAAAATTGGAGGGAGAGAGAAAAAAAAATCAATTAAGGTTTTTGGTTTTCTTTTTTTTAAAAACAAAAAAATCAGAACGAAAAAGCATTTTCTTTTACGTACAAGTGGATAATATTATCAAGGTTTGCAAACAGTTCGACCCTTCGCGAACCATTAATTTTCTAAAGGTATTTATTTCGTTTCTTTCTGCACAACTTTTTTTTTTTTTTTGGGTGAAATCTTTTAATTAAAAAAGTGAGAGAAAAAAATTAAAACGTTTTAACAAAAAAAAAATTATTACGGTATCGCTTGATTTAAGACCAGGAAATGCTTTCAATTTCAATTAAAACCGTAATAATACGGTTATATCTATTACAAATACAATCAAAAAATAAATAAATTTCTAGATTTAAATTATAAAATCCAAATCTGATTACATAATATAATTATTATTAAAAAATGTGTAATAAATAATTTTTAAAAGAATTAATTTCAATCGTTAATTATTATTATTGGCAACACGTAACGAGTTAACGAGAGATTAAAGCACTTTTCCAATGAGTGCACAATTCACATCTCATTCGAATCGCGAAAATAATTCTTATTTCCGATATTATTAATCATTTAACAATGGAAATTTGATTAAATAAGTGCCGTGTAGAGCCTAATATGGTAATTATCGCTCGTTTACTTTTCCTATCACATAGAGTTAGCATCAGTTTTGCTGGCAACGAAACAGATTCTATCAAACCAAAATTAAATTTTTATTACCAATAAGATTTTCTTAAAACTTCATTTTAGAAACAAGATCAATACTTGAACCTTTTATTAAAAGAAAAAAAGTGAGGTTTTAATTTCATTAAATTTGAAATTAAGAGACGTTTCATCAAGATCTTGGTTTGGTTTAATAAGAAAACCGATATCAAGCATTTAAAAACTGGATCATCTGCTCTCTCCGGTGGCAACTACAATGAATAGGCCTTATTGTTTTACATCTTAAGACCACTTACTTAATAACCTCAATAACCCCATCGTTTTTATTACGGCGTAAAAGTTGAAAAACTCAATAATTAAACGCATTTTTAGTCACGGTTTTAAAACCAAAATCGCATCGTTCTACTACCTCTGATCATAAAAAGGGGCATTTGAATTATTCGTCAATGGACTTATTCACAAAAATTCCCAATAGCCAACTAATTTTTGATATCCTAGATACGCAATCTCTTATTAAATAAATAAATAAAAAAAAAAAATGGCACAAAAATACCCGTTGATTTCAATTCAATTTCTTTCCTATAGCGGTTAATAAATTTTTTTTTTTTTTTTCGCCTTCGAATACTAGCACGCAAATCGGATTTAACAAATATAATAACACGCTTTTACAGTTACCAAAAATAAGAAGAAAAAAAGTCAACACGGTGAGGTTGCATATCGCACTTTTATTTAATTAACTCGAATAAAAAAAAAAATGATGAATTTATTTTTTAAGGGGTTAAAAAAAAAAAAAAAAGAGAGAGAGAGAGAGAGAGAGAATAAAAAATGAGACCAACGTTCTCGTTTTATGTTGTTCCACTTGATCGCGCACACGCTATAATATAATACGTTTCAGAATAATATTATCCTTTATAATAATTTTCACGGACACAAAACGTGTAACGTTAATTCGCACAGATTCCCGAAAATTATGGACTATGAAAAACCAATTTCTCTTCCAAAAAATGTTGTAATGTAAAAATATCCCAGCGCACCAACCACTACCCTTCTTCTTCTTCTCTTAACCAAAAACATCAAAACACATAAATCGTCAGTTATTAAATTTAACTCTGTGCGTTTTATTTTAAGAAAGAAAAAAAAAAATAATAACGTTAAAGAAAAAGAAAAAAATAAAATGTTCTTCATCAGCCGGCAATTTAAAATTGGTCGATTCGCCGTCTGCTTCGCTTATGTCTGGACGCGCAAACTCGGTAGGGAACAAAAATTATAAATCTTCTAATTGCCTTCTACTTCTTCTTCTCGTGGAACCATAAAGCGTGAAACTATAACGCAACAACCTTACTTTTTTTTTTCTTTCTCCTACCTGTGTACAATTCTCATAGATGATGCGGCGGAGATAATACGCCATCAGCCCCGTGTGTGTATGTGTACTTATGACTTTCGTTGCTTCTCCTCAAAATATCCTTAGGGCCAACAACACAAACACAAGATTGCTGATAATAGCTTAGCTACAGTCACGCCCTGCCCTAAGGTGCCATGAATAAGGATGACATGCAATGTCCGCCACGTCCATTTTTAAAACACACCGCAAATGTGTGTGTGTGTGTGCTGGATGCGCGCAGGTACCCCATTCACCCCCTCAAACCTCCACCCCATCTTTTTGCCTCTTATAACACCTCCTTTAATCAGCCTCAAACCAAATCTACATTTTTCTTTTATTCACTTTCCCTTCTTTTACACGGTACTTGTTACGCGCGATTTTTTTGGATATTAAACGCGGTCCGATTTGGCACGGTACAATTTAGAACTGCCTCGTTTTTGCACCAAATGAGAGTTTAAAATTGCTCTTTTAAGGAACTAATAAATGCCAGTAAATATCCAAAATAGTTTGCTAATATAAATCAAAATAAAAGCGCAAAATAAACTCAAAATCACTAAACTCAAAATTTCCCCCCATTTCAAATAAAAATGACACTATTTGCGGAATAAATTTATCATATTTCCAGAGACCTTATATCAACATAGTAGGCTACCCATAAAGTGTAAAAAATGAACTTAAATTTTAAGAATAATTAACTTTTTATTTTGCCTATGACTACAATAGTAAATTTACGCAGAGTTTTGATTTACACTCTCGATATTAGGGAGAGAACGTTTCAACCGCGTAATACGAGGTTTAAAATAGTGAAGCAAAAAAAAAAAGATCAAGCAATAATAATTGCAAATGAGAAAATCCAAGAGTTCATATTGTAGAGAGGTGCATAACATGCCGTATACAATATGATACACCTTTTCCCATTACGTTTTTCTAGCTTTTATGATCCCTCATCTCGTCTTCATACGCGCGCATCTCAATATCAAAACGATAAACCTGTCCAATTCGTTAAACAATATTTACTTTATTACGAAGAGCTCGTTTCTAGCAGCGATCGACCAATGGCGAACGGGAGAGATGAATAGGCATGAGAGGGAGACCCGCGATGGCACACACACACACATTCACAGGTTGAAGAGGGAAACACCCCGTAAAAATTTAATCAACAATAATAATTTTAAAAGGAGCTTTATTATTGTCGGATGATGTGACCAATTTAGAGCTTTCTTTCGTTCGGGGTTCTATGAATGGCTCCAGTAATCGTAGCGTAAAATATTTGGCAGCTGACAAGTGTAACAGTATGAGGGGGGAGCTAGTAGTAAAATTAGATGACAGCGGGGAGGAAGAAAAATGGGTCCAACCCCGTGTCACCGAAATAACATATTCACAAATCGAGTGAATGTCACATAATCCATCACAATTAATAACTCTTTGTGGGCAAATGTATTCAATTGCTCAAAAAATAAACACTTAATGATCCATCATTTTCACCAGATTTTTTTTTTCTTCCGATTGACACTTTATCTATTTAAGAGAGATAAGAGAGAGAAAGTTTAAAATTCATGATACCGTGAGAAAAATAATTTTTGTTGGTATCAATAGGTATCTACTTTTTGTGATAAGAATTTCGATTCAATTTAATTGATTTAATTTTATAACGCATTTTCTGATAAAAAAAAAAAGACCAAAATGTAGAAATATAAACCATTTTCATTAAGAAATAAAACTAATAAAAAAAAAAATAATAAATACTAAGAAGTCTGCGCAAAAATAATTAAAACGGGGGAAATTGTTTTAACCGGAAGCGGGGGAAAAACTCAAGGTGTACTTGAGTCATCATCATATTTGACATTTTAAACTTTCCTTTAAAAAAATAAAAGTATTTTTTATTGTTTATGTTTTTGTAATACCCAACAATAAAAATAATGTTTTTACTATTATTTTTTTTTTTTTTAAATAATAATAATAAAAAAAAAAAAAACACTGAAAATAATCGCCGTGAAAATCGTAAGTTTATACTTTGATTAAGGCTTACGCAATTATTATCCGTCAAATGGTGCGTACAATCGCGTCATTATTTCGGTTTTAAAGAAACCTCTTTTAAAAAATGTTTCTTTATTTTTGATGAATGCGTCAAATGATCGAGCAGGGTCGTTACGGGCAAAAATATTATAAGTGCTTTCATTCATGGTTCATCTCATGATGATGATGATGAGGATGCCCTTTGCGAAGAAGCAACAGGTGGAAACGGAGAGAGAGAGATGATTATGGGAGAGAAGAGAGAAAAAAAAAGGCTTATCCATCTTACCCTTTTATCCTCTCTCAATTCTCTCTCGGAGATGTTTGCGTAGATCGGTCCGGCTCAACGAAAAAGAGTACACCAGCTTGTTTGACCCCGATGACCTGACGGCACCATGCGTGCGTGACGCCCTACGCGAGTCTCAGCCCCCGGCCCTCTTTTTTTCTCCCTTCCCCCTCCTCTAATTTTATAGAGCATACCCTTCTTGAAAAGTGTAGGCAAAAGCTATCCGACTCGGAATTAAACTTAAACTTTGGTACCTCGAATAATAATAAAAATTTTTCTTTTCTCTCCAACGCAATTAGATTGTAAATCAAAGATTCGATTGTCTTTCTCTCTCTCGCGTTAAGACTAAAATAAAAAAATATATATTATATAGATTTTTTTTATTATTATTATTGTTATTATTATTTGATCTGCGAGAGATACGACTATGAAAAATAAATTACAACGTGGAAGATGTCACGTTCTTTGTTTGGGTTATAGAAATAAAATAAATAATCCTCCACCTACCTATCCTCCCGGCACCTCGAGCACTTTTTGTTTCTTTTCCCTTTACACCTTACGCGTTGATGAAGGACAGGAACAAGTGGTGAGGGAAAGTACACCCACTACCCCATATCACGTATTGTGTAAAATTATATCACCGCTTGGCGTAACAAATTTTTTAAACCCAACCCTCCCCACCAACATTATCCAAAGAAAAGGGGGGTAAAAGCTGCGTTATAATAATAATTATTATTATCTGCTTTGAATCAAAATTAATTAGCTATTAATTATACTATCTTCTAACGTTTTGATTAGATCAGTTATTTTTTTAGAAATGAATCAAGACATTTTTTTCGATATTCCCTACAAGAATGGAACATCTCCAAACAAAAGTTCTAATTAGATTTATTTTAATTTGGATAATTTGTTATTATAAGCATAACTTGAAACGAAATATAAACATTTGCTTATAAAATTCGATTGTTTTAGATTTCTAATAAGAGTTTTATTTTTTTTTTTTTGGAGATATTGAATTATAATTATGTTGTGCGAAGTGTAAATCACTTAAATTTTAATTGTCTTTTAATGACTAATTTTTTAATTAAAATAGTTTTGGGAGTAAGTTTCCAGTTGTGTGTAGCGTAGAAATTTATTCTTTAAGAAAATCAGAACTTGAAATTCCAAAGATACAGATACAGATCCAGAGATACAGAAAGAGACCTAAGCGATAAATTAAATGATTGGTGTCCAAATTTTGGCAGGTGCCCCCCCCCCCAAAAAAAAATGAGTTAAAATTATCCAATAATTTAGCTAAAAATATTTTATGCAGCGCCAAAACTATTTTTTTTTGCTTCCTGAAATCACAAATTTAACAAGCATGGTTTTTGTTACAAAGGTGTTGGGCCTGGGGCGCCAATAAAACCTAATCCGGGGCTTGTATCATTTAACTACCTTGAGATTTAAATAAAAACTTAAAAAAAAAAAATATTAAAGATTTTTACGAACAAAATCGTATTCTCACTATCGGGTAAAATTATCATTTTATTAAAACAGATAAGCAGATTTTTGTTTTTTGTTATAATAAAAATAAAAAAAATTTAAAGCCTTGGAACTTGACGCAATATTCTATCATTTTGCTCTAATAAATTTTACGATCCTAAAAAAAAAAAAAAAAAAAATCCTCGCGCAGATGGTATTATTTTCTTAATCCTCAACCTACCTAGTCAAAAAAATAATAATAATAATAAAAAGGCATATATCGATTTTTAAAAATATTATAAAAAAAAAAAAAATTAAATCTCAGCTGCACGTTTGGTAATAAAATCCAAAATATGTTTTTCTGATTTAATTCGCCAGCTGCTCAACTAACGTATACTGTAAATAGCGAATACAAAACGTGTATTATTCAATGTTCTATCACTTTACAATGATTATTGATATCCTAATAAAATATAATTTACGCTTTAAAAAAAAAAAAATGGCTGTTGAACGGTATAATCTTTATTTTTATTATTATTATTATTATTAGATTTGGTTAACCTCATAACTTTACCATCATCTCTCGTTACAATTTCTTCCTTTAAAAAAACTCAGATAAATTTTTTTAAAAATAAAATAAAGTTTATCCTTAAAGACAGCGACGACGAAAAAATAATCATAAAAATCCACGTCTAAAAATAACAATAAAAAAAGGACGCGCGGCAGTTGCTCCGGTGCAGATGTCCACCACCATCACCAACCACTCCGCGGCTTTACAAGCTCTAATATAATACTAATATTAAGTGTAAAAGAACCGGAAAAAAAAAATATATATATAAAAAAAGTTGTTACAGAATCTTAAGAAGAACTCCTGAGAAAATAGTGGGGTGGGGAGATATAAGACTTTTATGACTTTTACAAGTTTACATTGTCAGTAAAATACTAAGCAATATTATGCATCTCTGACATATACGATATCCTTAACATTTAAGGGATGCGGTTTTATTTTTTCTCTTCCAAAAAAAAAAAAAAATTCTTTCAAGATGCTGAAACACACACGAATTCCATATATTCATGGGAATTTTACTCGACTTTATTTTTATTATTATTTTTTTTTTTTCGTTACTTTTTATTTCTTAAATAAAAAAAAAAGCATGGGAATGTTGGTATATTTATTTCTATATATATATACAGTATATATGATTGTAATGTGCATAATCGTAGGGGGTGCTTAAAAAGAGGGCTAAAGATTATGTTAGAAAGATTTTTTTTCATATTGGTCAGTTGTTAGAGGCACAAGTCAATGTACACTACCGAGGTGTCATACCTCCCTCCGACTAAAAACCCATTTCAACTGCCAAATACATTACAACCCCGAGTTTCGTGATATACAAAAATCCCAGCGCAAAAATAAAAAGATTCTTTTTATTATTTAATTTTTTTTTTCCCCTTCTTAAAAGATTTTAATATACGATGTTGTTAGCGAGTTGCAAAGCGCGTAAATACGTCGATTGTCTGTTTTAATCCCAAAGATGCAACTTTATGTCAGGCTCGGCATGGGAGATGTCATCGCTATGAATTTTTAAAGGCTGCTTATATTATAATAATAATAATATATTTTTTTAATCCTCATAACGACGTTGGGGAAAAAGAAAATAATATCTCTTTACGCTCGGCGCTGAATTACAATAGTAACCGAGAGAGAGCTCTTATTCTTAGCTTTGAATATTAAGTTTATAACTTACGAACTCGGAATTTCGAATTCTTTATTACCTACCCATCTCTCTCTCTCTCCCGTTAATAATTCATTTCAGATAAATTATCTTTTTTGAAAAGTCACGAAAAGGTAACGTCATCTGTACAATATATCATTAACACCTGCTATACTCCTTTCTTGTTCAACCGTTTAAAATATTATATAATAATTACCGTATAAAAAATTAAAAAAAACTTCCGACTTGATTTTTAAAATTCATCGGTTTATTTTACATTCCGCAGTGGAATTTAAAATAATATCGAAAAAGTTCTAGAATTTCTTTAAACTAAATGTTTACATCATATCGAGTAAAATTTTCAAAATTATAGGTTTACGCACGAAAATAAAATATCGAAAATCATTAGACATCTACGTACTAAGGTAATTACGGGTTATTAATTTTTAGAAACACAATCCGTAAATTATTATGGAACCTTATAGTTCATCAAAAATTCGAGTTAAAAGTTGAACAGTTATTAGAATATTTTTTTTTATGACAAAAGCCTACTCGAATTCGGTTGCAACTGTTTTTCCAGCTTCCTCATAATAATAGTAAAAGTCATCTCTTATAAATACATGTAAAATAATAACAACCTACCATTACGAAATATAGAAGTTTCTTTGAGTGATATTCAACCCCAAAACTTCAAGTCAGAAAATTTAATAAGACAAGGCTAAAAAGCTCTCTCTCTCTCTCCCCGGTACCCTCAATAATATTGTATTTTTTTTTTAAATGCTAATGTCAACCAATTAAGTTGCTTCAAACAGCGCGTTTCCTTAACTTAAACGTCAAAATGTTAATTTTTTTGCGGTTTCCCAAAAAATCTTTTTCTGTTTCTTTTAACTCTTCATTCCTCTCCCATCAACAATCAGTTTTGAGAACCCTCGATAGATTTGGACGGGCGAGAAGTCGGTAAAAACTCAAACATTACACTGAATCATAAGCAATAGAACATGAACAACATAAATATGACTCGAAACAAAAACTTGAAACTTTTTTTTCTTAAGGTTAAATATGTTTATTTCTCGGGGAGCATCATCAAAATGCTGTGGCGGCGGCGAAGTCCCGCGATTTGCTTAACAAAAAAAAAAAAAGTGCACGATTCATGTAACGATAATGACATGAATTCTGTTTTTTTTTTTCATCTCGCGTGGGGGGTTGTCAGTCCCCACATGAAAGTTAAAACATAAGCTTACTTTACGACTAACCAAATGAATCCCCGCGCACTATTGCATGGGAATATAAACAAAACCATATTTTGACTGAATGACAACAACTTACTACTACTGAATTATTAACACGGCTTACATAAAATATTAGATTCTCTCTTTTTTATTCTAAAAAAAAAAATATATATATAGGCCTACCTGTATTTAAAAAAAAAAAAAAATTCGGAAAGAAAAATGGCGATGCAAAAAAAGAAAAGAAAGCGGGAGAGAAGAAGATGCATCCGGGTATATACATTTTCTTTACACCTATTACATCTCTGTCTATACCCGGTACGTATAATATTCTAATGTACACATTGGGGAAAGACGAGAGAATACAATGAGTACCGTAAATAGACAATCTGTTCGTTTGTGTAAACATACACCGAAATACACACTCGGGAGGGGGTCCTTAAGCGATGTGAATACATCAACGCCGAATACACTACTCAAATGTATAATAATACGAGGCGGCTATTAATAAAACGTTAAATTAATTTCTAAAAATTCGAGACTTCCAACTTTTTGAGAGTGCACTTTAACAGAATTTTTTTTTAAAAAAAAACCAACCTCATTTTTCAAAAAGTAAAGTTTATAATAATTTAAAACAATAAAAGAAAAACGTTATTTTTTTTTTTTTTTTTTTGGTTGGATAAAATGTTTTCAATTATGTAATAAAATAATGTATCGGTTTTTATAAAAATAATGGGGAATTTTTTTTTTCTACCTCTCAACTCTTCTACTTAATATATAAATAAAAAAAAAATGGTAGCATGCAAATGATATAAGAACAATATAAAATTAAGATAATGGAAGACAAAAATCTTTTTAAAAGAGATTTGAAGTTACACCCTTAAATTGTTGCTATGAGAAAATCTTTAATAAGATGTGTATTTTTTTTTTTTAAGAATGGGGAACAAAAAAAAAAAATTCCTAATTTACGCCTAAAATTCTAAAAAAAAATTATGAATGTGTTACCTGTATTTTTTTTCTCCAAAGTTGAACGTCATTTTGAAGTTCAATATCTCGAAATTTTCTCATCAGAAATTCATATTTTCACATTTTCAAATCTGCAAAAAAAAAAATAAAGAGTTAAATAACAATTAATTCTACGTGGCAGATATTTTTAGAGCGGAAAAAAATGGCAAATATAAAAAGCCGCGGCTCGAATAATTTAGTCTAATAAATCCTCAGCTTCCTTAAATAACATTAAGAAAAAATGTGAATGGCGAGAGAGATGTAAAAACCGTATTTTCAAGAGCATCAAAACAATAATAACACCAAACGTAATAATAAACAAAACGTAATGGGGGTAATTTCTTAAAATTGTTTTCTAGAAAAGTAAACGTGGCATATAAGCTCGTACTTTTATTTTATTTTTATTATTATTACACTTTATCGTTGTAAAAAGTTGTAATAAAAATGTTCTCTTCTAGTGCACTATGAGTTGCAGAGAGAGAGAGATACAACACACACCTTTACGAGTTTCAACTTTATATTTTTACTTCCTCTGACCTTTCAACTCCCAAAATTTATCACTCTCACTCCAGAGAGAAACCAAAAAAAAATAAAAATAAAGATGGACACCGACGTTCATAAATAGCTGGAAATTAAGTTTTCACGAACAAATTAACCAGTCGTCGGCGGGTGTAGTCCCTCTCTCTCTCTTCCTCGCTCCGGCTAACACTACCCCCGCGGTCATCATCTCACCCCACCCGCTATAATTTAGGTCGTACTCATGTGTATAATTCACAATTAATTTTTATATGCAAGTTAGCTTCAAGTTATGCACTGAACCCATTTTTCACGGTTCATCTCGATGCGCGCACGGACAACAACAACAAAAAAAAAAAGAGTACCATTAAAAAGTTTTACGACGCTTCGCCCCCAACTCGCAATACAACAACATTGTCGGTAAAAATAAATAACTACTTATAATGTGGTGTTAAATTTTTAGGACGGTTTTATTAGAGATAGAAAAAAAAAAAAAAAATAGAGAGGAGAGATGGTGGGTTAACATTTTTTGGTAGCACTTTAATGCAAATTGTTCCTCTTACAACTTTCTTCTCCGCGCCATTCAAATCTTACGGTTTTACTAGCTTCTAAATGCGTTTTTATCATTATTAATATTCTTTCTTTTCTTTAATTTTTATTTTTATTATTATTATTATTTTTTTTGTGAATGACCCTTAAAGTTTGCGCATAAGCTGAGGAGGAGGAGGAAGAAGGATATGCCACCTGTTCTGTGATGCGCGTGAGATACTGTGGCGTATGATTTAACGCTGACATTTTCCCTCCGACTATATTATAAGAACGGTGTTTAACGGGTGATGAGGAGAAAATTAGATGGTAGTTTAACTACAGATTATGCATAATTATATTGTCACCAAGTAATTAGACGAAGTATTAACCCGCTATTCACTTTGTTAGTCGACCATATATCCTTTTTTTTTTTCTTATTTCGTTTACCCTCTCTCTCTCGGATCAAAAAATTTCTGTATTTTCGAACAATGGTCACGTAACACCACACAAAATAAATTTTTCAAAAACATTAACGAAGCTTCGGTATAAATCTCGGCATATTATTTTAAAAGTTTCGGAAGGCTGAAGCCAACACATTTTCGTTTTACCAAAGGCGACTTTTGACAACAAGATTTAATTTAAACGACTTTTGGGGGGCAAATTTAATATATCAAAACTTACGAGTTTTGAAATAAGACTGCTTTAAGAAAGCTTTGTATTTATTACAAAGGTTCAAATTAACGTTAGCCCCTTCAAAGTAGAAGCCTAGGGAAGCTACTCAGGGAAGGAGAACCCTCCCCTACTCTTACTAACAGTTCTGGAACCCTACGAGTGGAACCATGCAGAATTTGATCGGTCACTCATTCTCTATGTTGTCTATAGTAAAAAGAACGCAAAATTTAATAGTCTCTTGAGATTTCAAAGCAAAAGGGCTTTTCATTGGGGCCCTAGCTTTCTAGATTTTAGTATTGGGGCTCTGTGTTGTCACCTCAATTGAAATGTCGCGCTGCTTGATCACTCTGTTTGTCAACATTCAAAAAGTTGCGACCGACCAAATGCACAGTCATGATTCCACTTGTAGGGTTCCAGAACCGTATACCTAAGAGTAAGGGATGGAATATGGGGCTCCGTTGGTGAGTAGTTTACCTAGACATCTACTTTCGAAGGTGCTTCCATAAGCTTGAACCTTAGTAATAAAATTATACAAAGTTTTATTATAGAACAGAGTCTCTCATTACTGTTATACCACACCATGCAAAACGAAACGGTCTAACAATAATAAATTTGTCTGCTTTTCGGGCAGTCAAAGCATAGAAATTTAATCGCACGGTTATATGAAACTAATTCTGGATGATATTGATTGATTAGCGAGAGAAGCGAAGAAACTTGCACAGGTTGACTTATGCGCCGGTCATTAGATTCGCCAGACGTCTCGAAATTTTTGTTACCGTAAATGTAATGAGCGAAGCACTCGTCGACTTGGTCAGCTGCAACAATCGTTTAAATAATAAGAATTAAAAAGAAAAAAAAGATTTAAGACAAAGCATGAAAATTATTTTTCGTGAATTGTTCCCCTCCCCCATATAAGTTCAAGAGCGTGGACTGTACTTATACCGGCATGACAAACGAAATTGCAGAGCTCAAGACAATCAAGCGAGAGAGCGCAAATTACTACCGTACCTACTGTACTACCGTTTTCATGGCTATAGCCAAGTAAAAAAATAATAAATAAATTAAATAAAAAAAAAATTAACTTTATTTTTAATGATTTCCATATAGCGTTCGCTCGTAATTACATCACGATACTCAAAAACCTTTAAAAAAAAAAAAGTCTCTCTCGTTCTTCTTCCCCAAAGCCATCTCTCTCTTTGCGGTTACACGCATGCTAAATTCACACTACGCCGAAAATTTGTTTGGAACTTTTGTTCAAAGTCAACCACACGGTGGCGTGCAAATCGTGAGTGATTTCGAAGCCATTAACAGCAAAAAAAAAAAAATAAATAAATAAAAAAGGGTTTAACAAAATTAATGTTTTTTTAACGTCAGCCCACACCATCTTCTTCGGCTTCTCTCTCCTTCTTAAGTGTGTGACGCGAGTAGAACAATTAAGTAAAAAGAGAGTGAAAGAAATTAAAACAACTAAAAGTTTTTTTTTTTTTAAAAAATACAGTAAGCAAATTGCATTTTGAGAAGTTTAAAAAAACCGTTTTCGCAACTTCAACTTGAGATTCAAAACTACTGTGGCTCTTATTTTCACTCCATTTTTTTTTTTTTTTTGTTTTTCTTAAAAAAAATTTCTTTTTTTTATTTAAAAAAAAAATATATTTTAATTCTATTTTTTTTTTTAATATAATATATAAGTAGAAGTCATGCTTCGGTAGTTTCTTAACGGCGCTTAAATTAAAATGAAATTCGGAAAAGCGAAAAATGTACAAAGCAAATTTTCAACATTTTTTTTAAAAAAAAATAATAGTAACAATATAAAAAAAATTGTCGGTTTAACCCTTCTTTTTTTTTCTGTTTTATCTTTTGTCATTCGTAATGCATGGCAAATTACAAGGCCCCATCTAAAACTAAAATGTGTGTGTGTGTGTACAATGACTAAAAATAAAAGTATTAAGAAAAAAAAAATTCATAAGTTGGCACCACTTCCACACCTGTTTCCTTCAATAACCTTTAACACACACGCACACACAAAAAATAGCATTTTTTTGGTTCATTAATGTCGTACTTATGGTGGCAAATCCTTTTTTTTTATATATATATAAATTTAAATTCTTGAAAAAAGTAAATCCTAAAAGCACGTGGACAAACCCTTTTCCTAGCCATGCGCGGAACGTCCTTCCCAATTTTTTTTCTTTCTCTCTCTTATTTTTATAATTTTTCCCTTTTGTTTTTTCTTATTCAAACGCGAAATTCACACGTAAACTGTCATCGAGAGAGACTCAAGTGTCTTGACATTGTCCGATTCTAGTAATTGACTCTCTCTCTCTCTCTACAACTGATCAGTCATCGTATATAATCGATTTGTCCTCAACTTACTACTCTATCGATAAACTTGGAATTTCTTTTATTATTATTTTTTTTTTGCGTTTAATAGCATTAAGAAACTTTAAAGTGTCAGATTCGTGTCAACGTTAAACTCCCGTGTCAAATCGAGTGTGGCATAAATTTCAATGCGTTTTAATTCCAACGCCCTTTGGCATTGTGCTATAAATTATATATATATTTTTTTAAATGCATACCCACCTTTTTTTTTTTATTTAAAAGAAATTATAATCGCGTTATTGACCATTTTCTACGTTTTAAAAAAAATATTTTAAAATATTTAAATCAATGCAGTGTAAATATATACACGGTGTCCGTAAAAAAAAAACGTACTCAACTGAATGAGTATGAAATCTCTTTTAATAATGTATATATTTGAATGACACATGGAAAAACTTTACTTTAATCATTTTTTTTTTTAAATATTTAATGGTTCTATTCTGTGTTTAAAATATCCTTTTCCGGTCTCAACACAAGCATTAGACCCACTCATTATGCTCTGTTATGATTATCGCTTGATCGAATCCGTCTTTCTTCTTGCATTTGTAGTCTACCTAATTTAAATCTGAAATATTGTGAAGACGCGCGCCAACGTATGATAAGTGCGTAAGACCAAATCGATGAACCTGTGATTTAATACTCAGTTGAGTGCACTTTTTTTACAGACACCGTGTATCAATTATACGCGTGATGCAATGTGGAGTTTATTTGATTTTAATATAAAAATTAAATTGGAACTTAATAATTTTTTTTTTTTTTTAAAGAAAATTAATGTGTGTGCAATAATAATAATAATACTATACATGTACTTATTAACCTTGTGATCAATAGAGAGAGAGAGAGAGAGAAACCAGTCTGATATTATCGATCAAGCGATCAAAAAATATGACAGAATTGACCAAGTTTTTTCTTTATTATTATTATTATTTAATAAGAATCAAAAAAAAAAAATTCTTTTTAACTCGTGAATTACTAACCCATAAATAGGATAAATTAGATCAAACTCTATTCAAAATTCCGTTTCAACCCTTTATTGTTCTTATTAAAAAAAAAATTTAAACTGCTCCCATTTTTTCATCCAATCAAAACAATATTATTAATAATAATAAAAAAAAAACGTGTATAGAAAAAAAAAATGATCTCAAGTTTACACTTAACATCAATAAAAATGATATTATTAAGAGTAATAATTATAAGCAGCACGCGCAATCGTTTTATTTCGCCCCATTAAAACTAAACGGAGCCTCTTTTACATCTCTTATCAGGCTTCAAAAACTCCATTTTTCTAAACATTATCTTAGCTCGTTTCTTATAACTATTTTATATAATTAATGATGTATTATAATAATAATAATGGAAAGAAAGAAAAAAAATTGACTTATTCATTTTTCTGGAAAATTAATCACGAACGAGTTGTGTAAACACGATGCACGTCTTAACATTTTGCCGTGTTAAACTTTTAGCCGTAAGCTTCAAAAAAACAAAAAAAAAAAAAAATTTTTATTGTGTTGGGGAATCAAGATTTTTGGGATCGCTTTTGTAATCAACTGTGGTTTATCAAACAATAAAAAGGTAGGGACTAAAAAAAAAAAATTACGAGCTCCAAGGGCAATAGATTGTTCTTTCATCAGCTATTTTCTTTATTATCGTACTGTATATTATTCTTCTACGCGCGGAGCTATTATTTTGGCGCCTTTAGATAAATCAACTTCGTGCATTACTGTAACGTCTTATTTTTATGAATAAACATTTTTGACACCTATAATTTTCCTTCGTGTGTTTTATAAATAGAAATCTCTCCCCGTCATAAAAGAATTTTAAAAGAATTTTTTTTTTTGGGGGTACTACATTTGCGTTTTTGTGTTTGTTGAATGTTCCCCCAACTTTCTCGTTAATTAAATGTTTAGAAATTGTATACAAATTTTTTTTTTTAAAAAAAAAAGGTGGGCTAAATTAATGAGACTATCATCAGCTCGCTTTACACTTACGACCCTTTCTTTCGTAGTTATTGAATTTTTTTTTTGCCATCATAATTATAAAAATAGACCATATTCATGAAATTCCGAGAATGAGTTTGCGTAAATTTTAAGCTCTCAAATCAAAGATTTCTACGCCCCCAGATACGTCAAACACTTTTATTACACGTAATTAATCTCAACAAATACGTGCGAAATTCACTCATCAAGTTACATCACTTTTGCGTACATTATTTCAAAAGTTTCGGAAGCGGCAAAGTCCAATTTCAAGACCAATAAAAACCGGCAAGGTTGTTCGATTACCCAGAAATCTTTTTTTTAAATACAGTAGAACACGGTTATAACGTCAACGAAGGGATCGCGTAATTTATTTCGTTACATGCGAGTGATTTTCTAATTTTCGCGACCAGACTCCCAAAAAAATAACTTTACATGCGCGATAACGTTATATCAGAGCCTAACTGAAGTATTTTTTATTTCTTCATAGTTGTATTTAAATCAAATATTGACAGATACGAACAACACCTGTTAAGAGTAAACTACCTGTCTAACAAAAATACAAATGTAAACATAAAAGGTTTTTACGTTCCCCCCAATGAGAACAATAATTATTATTAATGCGAAGCTGTTTGTATTCGAATCGAATAAGATTGATTAATTGAGTGTCAAATAAAACCTTCTATTTTCTCATCGTGAAACGTGATTTTTGATTGACCCTTTTTTTTTTTTTTGTTTATTTGTTATTTAGAGTCGTCATCAATTCGGATGCTACGACGAGATACAAAACGTGGATCATCAGCGGGTGCGGCACTGTAATTGGGTTCGCTTCCTCCGCTGTTCCTCCTCCTTCACTCCCGACGTCAATCTCATCGGTTCCAAAGAAAAAGGAGAACCCGCTTTCGAAACTGTCAAATGTATTCCGCCTAATACCGAGATGGTGGTTTATTTTGACAACGTGGAAACGAACAATAACCACAACAGTATGTGTCTAACCGCCAACTCTTTTCTAAGAACTTCTTTATATAGGAAAGCCATGGACACTATTTTAGAAGGTACATAAAGAAAACTTACTCAATTCAAACTCCTTACACTTCCTCATCCCAATCTGATTTTTTGTTTTTTATTATTATTAAATAGTGTGTCAAATTCATTCATGCGCTTGATTTGTTTTTGTTTTGTTTTTTTTGCAGAAACGCCGCTCGATCTATCGCTGTCACTCTTATCGACGCGGATTCTCATCACTCCTCCTTCCGATCTCGAAGAGAGGCGGTCGGTATCGAGTGATGCAGCCTCATCTATAGGAGAGAGCGATCATTTCAAAGTACGTATACCAGGGTTTCTTAATCTAGATCTTTTAAAAAACAGTTTTGTTAAGCGAAACCGCTTTCTAGAACAAAATTTTTGAGCCCAAACCCACAACCATAACATAAGATTTAGTCACATGGAATGGCAACCGTGAGATCAGTATAAAACGAGATTAAATTTTAAATAAATCTAGATCTTTCGGTAGCAACGAACTATTATTTTAAAAATAAAACGCAAGTTCATAACATACTCATTTTAAAATGCAGAAATATCAGTTAAAAAGTGCTCACATTTAAAGGTTTATTTGAGTTGAAACTAAGAAAATTCAAATACTGTACTGTTAATCCTCTATCTCAAGACCACCGTTGGAACCGACTGAATTGTTATTCTTGTGCTTTTAAAATTGTAATAATTGTGTGGCTTTTGACCCTTTGAGTAGAATAATTTGTATTGTTATAAATTGTAATGGCGTATTACAAGTGTATCTATTGAACCACACTCCAATACAACTCACTACGTCATCATCTCTCACTGCGCAATGCTACCGCGCAACATCCCACTGCTCTATAAATAGAGACTTCCATTCAAAATGGGACTGAAAATGGTCTGTAGTAGAGGTGGGCCACTATTAGAGGTGCATTAACATGGGGAAATCGGAGGAACGTATTTGAGGTGGTCTCGAAACGGAGATAGTTTTCAATTGGAGGTGGTCTCCCGTAGAGGTTTCACTATTTATAAATCCCTCTTCGCAATAACAATAGTCTCCAAAAATAAGAACAAAATCCTTAAACTTTTAATCATAACTAAGATTACATTATTTGGTAATAGGCCTAGCTTCGTTCGAATAAAGCCTTTTCATATTTTTCTATTTGTTCCTCGTTTAACTTTAATTCTGATGGGTAAATAATTTTTTTTTCAGCACTCCATCGAATTCCCCGGACACATACCAAAGAAACCTCGCGAAAGAACATTACTCCCGTGTATAGTGTGCGGTAAAGCGTTCGACCGGCCTTCGCTACTAAAGAGGCACATGCGCACGCACACGGGTGAAAAGCCGCACGTGTGCGACGTTTGTGGCAAAGGGTTCAGCACTTCAAGTTCGTTAAATACTCATCGGAGAATTCATTCGGGAGAGAAGCCTCATCAATGTAATGTGTGCGGAAAACGGTTCACAGCCAGTTCAAACCTCTATTACCATCGGATGACGCACAATAAGGTAAACAAAACAAAAATTTCATTCTACTATTTCAAATAATTTTTGGCTTCTTTAAAAATTAAATAATATTCCCGGTGAAATTAAATCAGCATAATTTTTTTTTTATAATAATTAATGGGTTATTAATTCGACACCCCAAAAATACTTTATATAAAAGCCATTAAAAACGTTGGTTAATAATTCTTGTGTTCAAAGGGTGAAACGTTAACGCAATCGCGTGTGTCTTTATTATTTCATAACTAATCGGTGAATCTAACGTCTATAATCTGTGAGTTTACATATCACGACTCCCAGGCAAAAAAAAAAAAAATAAATAAATCTCTCTCTTAAAAAAACAAAAAACAACAACAACAAACCCCTCAAACAAAATATATTCGTGATAATCGGATTAGAAATTCAGGTTAAAATTAGAAATGTAAAAAATAAGTTTGACGCCAACTTTCAAAGTGATATGTTAGTTATTTTGACAAAGCGAGTCACTTTAAGCACCTCAACTTTGTTTATCAATTTATACCTGAAATAGTAATAATAATAATACATGTAATAATAAATTAATAATACCCCCCCCCCCTTTCGCGTGAGTAGAGGGGGTTGCATCATCTGTAGTATCATTGCTATCAACTTTCAAAAACTTGCTCCATTAACTATAATTATCAGTTAATTATTTTAATTTTTAAAACGACATTTGTCTGTCAAATTATTATATTGAAACACCTGATTTATTAATATTTTTTTTTTTTTAATATCAACTTCGAAAGAAAAAAAAAATTAATCAAATATTTTCTTCTTCTCACGCGATTGCCTTCTGGTGTCAACTATTAAAATGTTGGTCACCCCGAGTCAATGAGTGATAAGCGCGATTATAATTATTATTTATAAAAAGAAGAAGAAAATTGGTTTAAATTGAAATTAAGAAATCAATAAATTTGTTTGGGGAACCAAGCGGCAGGGTGTGTGTAATCGAGAACCCCCTTCCTCGTGATGGACAATAATTATTATTCGTCTCAATATTTTTTTTCTTTGCCGAAAAAAAAAAAAAAGTTCCCTGACGGTTTTTTTAAAAATAAAAAAAAAAATACCTTTTTAAAAAAATGATAGCAAGAATGGCTGAAGAACCCCTCCTGTGTCAACGACTGGAGATCAACAAGGTCATTCCCATTGAATAATGATATATGCCGGAGTTATGAGAAGGAAATTTATGAGGGGTAAATGCGTGTTCGGAACAACTTCTTACCACCGATGTTCTACGCGTAGTAAGAACAAGAGTTCGACGGAGCGGACACAATATTAAAATGGGGAGGGAGGAGAAGAGAGATCCGAGAGCCTGATTAAACGTTATTCGACATTGACCAAAGCTTTTTTAACTGCGTAAACAAATAAAAACCAATTATGAAAGGTGTGTGTTACCCAGTCGCACATCTTATTTCTTTAGGGAGAGAGATGTGTTAAGAAGAAGAGTCCCTCCCTCTCGAACTACGCGATGCCACTTACAAATTTAATACAATTCGACATTTAAAAAGCCTCAAAAACCTAATTTTATTTTGAAGGAAATTTTATTATAAGTTTATGAGGAGATTCTGATTCAGCGTAGAGATGGGAGACCTTCTTCTGGGTACTACGTTCTGATTTACAGTAATGTCTACCACGAGGACCGGGTGCACCGGTAAAACCGGTTCGCGAACTCTAGAAATACTTTTGCTAAGCAATAAATTCACTAATGAGCATTATTTTATATTTTTTTTTTTCTTTTTCTAACTAATGTTTGGTCGTCGTCGTTGTTGTTGCGCACGTTTCCCTCGTTCCGACTACTACAGGGTACTTTCAATTAATGAACACGGAATTTCTTTTTCGTTCGCCCCCAAAAATGAATGATGTAGTCGGGGCTCATAAAGCACCCGCTCACCTAATAAGGACTCGTTTAATTGTACCCCCCTCCAAAATAAAAAATAAAAAAAACCGGTTTAAAACCATTATACCAGTCGATCCCGTTTATCAAAAAATATCTCCTCCCCCGACCAAAAAAAAGGGAAACTTTTTTTTTATTTTTTTATTGCAGTTCCAATTCGATTAATCGCATTTTCGGTAGACACGCGCATAAACATTTTTTTTGTTTCGGGTCAGCGTGTACTACTACTACTAGGTCACGCATTCTTAAACCTTTTCACATTAAAAATATCAATTAAAAAACTTTTTTTTTTTTACCCATAAACCCTGGGCAATAAAAGTCGAAAGTCATAAGATACACGCGCAGAAATAAAAACTTTCTCAAGCTTAAAATCAGAAGAGCGAGCGAGAGCCATTATTATTATTATTATAGTAAAACGAGAACAAGATCATATTTAATAGTTCAGAATAAGTCGTCAACCTTCAATCACCTTAAGTTCTATTTTATTTTTTCTTAAAACAGATTTTTACTCGTTAATCATAATATTATAATATCCCCCCAGCCGCTCAGTTTTCTTTCTTACACCCCTTCCCACTTTTTTATTATTATTTATTTATATATTAAAAAGAAAAATCATAAACGGTGAACCAATAAACTTGTCCAAAAAACTTGATCGTTCCACTTAAAAAGGACATTTTTTTTTTTGATCGAATAAATAACGTTTGACCTTTTGCTTCCACCAACCAACGCGAGCGTAAAAAGTCGTGTCCACCGAAATATTTGACAAGATTTACCGCCGCTAATATTCCTTAAATTATCACTTTTTGATCGAAGATAACTTTTTATCTTTTACTACATTTCATATATTCTTAATAACAAAAAAAAACAATAATATTATCATCCCTCCTCTTCTTCTTCCCCACTTCTGACCCCTTATTACACGCGATCTTAAAATTTTTTGTCTACAAACCAAAAAAAAAACGTCCAGTAGATCACGATATTTTAATGGCTTTTAAAAGTTTACTGCACCTGAATTATATTGTTATGTATCTCTCCGTTAATTTATATATATTTTTTTCTCTACTTTTGACAGGAAAAACCTCACAAGTGCAACCTGTGTTCCAAGTCATTTCCAACACCAGGTGATCTCAAAAGTCATATGTACGTGCACAACGGATCTTGGCCTTTCAAGTGTCACATCTGCAACCGAGGATTTAGTAAACAGACGAACCTGAAAAACCACCTCTTCCTTCACACAGGTAAGAACAATAACATACTTTTACTTCTCCCATAATAATAATAATAATAAGTAATTGACGAGTAAAATTTCTAAAAACTTAAGTCGTTTGCCATTCTATTACAATTAGCTCCAGTTCAGATGCTACACACACACACGGTAATAAAATATGCCAAACATTTCGAAATTTCATACATCACCTCATTATTTTAATTTTAAGTGCTTTTCGTAGTAGTAGGGAATTTTTTTTTTGTTTTGTTTTTTAAATAATAATAAAAATTCTGTAAGGTGGTGGGAAGAGATGATAAAAACAATTTTACGGTGTTTTAACGAACCACTTTTCATCGGATATCAATACGGATGATCGCCTACCTACGCACCACTCCTCCCTCTCTTTTTTCACAGACGGTTTTTCCCTTGTTAAAAAAACATTTTAGTAAAAAAAAAAAAAAACAAGTTAAAAAAAAGAAAGAGAGAGATAAATGTTCGTCATATTGCTCCGACTACCAATTAAGAAACGTTATAAAAGGTGAAAACACGACGAACGTGTATGTACGTGCGCATAAACTGCGCCGAGGAATGACTTCTAATTAATTTAAAATACGACTCGGAATACTCGTGTTTACTCGCTAAAACCAGTTCGTAAAGTTATCAAAAAGAAACAAAAAAAATATATATATTTAAAACGGGAATAAACGAGAAGGTAATAATAATAACAACAACCACCACCAAAAAAAAAAGTAGAGAAGAGAGAGATGTATAATACAGTTGTACCTCGCGACACTTAACTGTTCCCGAAATAAAGATATAAAGATATCGAATGAAGTGTGGGGGGAGAAGGGAAGTAGAAAGCAAGAAAAAAAAAAAAAAAAAATAAGTAATAGAATTTAAAATAGAAGAAAAAGAAGAATTCGCAACTGTGATGAACAACACTGCTTGTTACTACAAATGTGGATTTTGGTTTTGGTGGGGGAGGAACCATGTTGAGTTTGCGCCGATATACGTAGGGTACTCTAAAAAATTTATTGGGCACATACCATTCTATAAAAATAATAAATAAAAAAACACAACTCACTGAAATATAATATAAGACTCTATAAATATAAATGTGGTGGAGGGTTGGGGAAAAATACATAACGTAATAATGAAAATAAAAAGTAAGTTAATCTATCACATAAACATTTTTTTTTATTTAAAAAAATAATAATAATACTAATAAAATAACTAAAAAAAATTTTCATCTAATAATAAAATATCAAAGTAAAAAAAAAAAAAAAAACAATATCATTGTATTCTCATAAACCGCACTCGTTTTCCCATACTTCCTCCTTTTAAAAACTCCTTCTCGATTTCAAACCACTCTATTTTATATATTTCGAGGAAAGAAAAAAATGTATAATACTCGTGTAAAACGAGATGAATTATTATTATAACCGAATATTTATTCGTTTAATCCTTTAACAGGATATTGCTACTGATAATAAAGAAAATAGGTTTATGTCTCTCGCTCATTTTTTCTTCTTCCCCCCCCCCCCCCCCCACTACTACCACCGACCAATAACAATTCTCTATCGGTTTACTTTTTTTAAAAAAATTCTACGAGTATAATACATATTAAATAAAATGAATATTAATGCGGGGAGTAGTAAAGTCGGTCAAGTGTGCCCAAATAGATGTTCTCGTATCGAGAGCAAATTGTTTTTTATATATACAAAAAAAAAAAATACTCTTATTTATTTATTATATTTTTTCTTTTTTTTAAATCGAAGTTGACGGAAGTTTTAAAAAAATAAAATAAGAATAGTTTTAAGAATTCAATGTATTCGGTTAAAAACTTAGTTGTTAAGCTTTTGTGGCGTATACATAAATATCGAAATCAACTTTTTTTTTTTAGTTCAAAAACGAAGAGAGAGAGAGAGAGAGAAACAAAAAAGTAGAAAAATTTATTAAGCACTTCGATTTATTATGGCGAGTTTTATTGTCAGTAAATTTAAAGGTGTTACTTCTATTTTTTTTTTTTTTTTTATGATTATTTAAACCGGATGTTGCACTGGCGGCCAATCAATTCTTATTTCCGAATTGATAATAAAATTTTCTTCTTCCACACAACAAAAATTGAATGAAACACGTTTGAAATGTCTATATAAAGAGATTCCACTACTCCATTTGGTCATTAATTTAATTTTTTTTCTCTCTCTCTCTCTCTCTCTTTCTCATTTGCATATAACCTATTTGCGATTCGTTGTAGTTGAAGCAAAAAACGCAGAAGTTCACGCGCCTTTTCCAACACGCGATGTCTTTACTCAAATGGGCGTCTGATACTGATTTAAAGCTCTTTTTTTTTTTTTTTTTTTTTTGAGGGGTTTTTATTCCGAAGTGTATATAAAAAATAACATCTCATGACGGATTACCCTCATTCATTCACACTTGTCAACGAATAATTTAAAAAGATTTTTACATGCACGATATATTTAAAAAAAAAAAAAAAAATACCCAGAAAAAACATTAAAAACGCAACGTCAAAACACAAGGACTGGCTGCAACTGCTGCTCCTGGCTCTAAGGCAGACGATTATTATCGTTAGAAAAAAAAAAAAATTAAACGACGACCATTAATAAAATTCACCTTTAAGCTGAATGTGAAATGATTTTTATTTGATTATGCAAGTTAAAACGTTTAAGGTTCACGAAACTAGTCATAAAAACGTGATCTAAATACTTGCTTTTTTTTTTAAATATTAAAATAAAAAATATACGGTATATGTTATAACACATGTAATTTTTTTTTTTTAAATTAAAAAAAAGGGAAGGGGGGGGGGGGGGGGGAGGGAGGGTCCCATGTCATGTAAACTTCGCAAATATCGGGTTTAATTGAACGATATTAATTAAAAAAATCCTCGAAAACGGTCTTACAGCACACAATAACCAACTCGGATCGAGTGTTAAACTAAATTTAAATTCAGTAGAACTTGGATATAACGTTATCTCGTTTTCAACGTTAATTTTTGGTGAATTCTGAAAAAAAAAAAAACTGTAAAAAAAATATCTCGAATTTATACGGATTTTAATTACTCGGATATAACGTTACTCGCGTGTACTGTCATCAATTACGCAGTCATTTCGATTACGTGTTTAGCAGCTGTTATGCATTGGTGTAAACATTAAATAAAATAATAATAATAAAAAAAATACTTAATAATTGCATTATAAAATTTTTAAAAGTATGAAAAAGTCGATTTTTGTTTATGAAAGCTCGTAATAGCCGATAAAAAAAATGCAAGTGCTGAAAGTTAGTAAATTTTATCTTTTTAGATGACCAAAAGTTACGGCCATCTGTTACTTGAATATTCCACAAACAAGGAATACCGAACAATTGAAGAAACCTCTCACCTGCCCCACGTGTCGTTCAAATAGGAATAAGAGAAAACAATACTTTTTTTTTTCTACGGCGAAGCCCAATTTTTCATTAAAAATAAAAACTTTTAAAAAAGAAGAAAAATAAAAACATCAACAAAACCGACTCTTCCTTTTCTATTCTAAGGCATTCAAAATTATTCTTCAATCTTTTGAGAGTTATGTGAACTGCGTATTGTTAAAATAGTTGAATGAAAAAGAAAATAGCGGAACATAAGGGACCAAAAACCGTTCTTATTCACGCTGAAAATAACTCTCCCGTCATTTTCGCCAGTCGAAGCGCAACCAATTCCATTGTTCGACCGATTGGTGAAGCGTGTGCCACGAGACCCGGTCAAACGGCAACGGCGGCGGCGGAGGAGAAGGAAGAAGAGGCGGGTTGGCTCTCTTAATGCCTCATGACTCAATCGTCAAAAGGCAAATGATTTACACCTTTTCATCTCAAAATAGTTTTGTTAACGAATTGGAAGCGACGTGTAAAGCCGATGCTCCATTAATTTTTCTAAATATGCTTAACGAAGCATTAGGAAAAGAACTTGGCTTTCATTTATTATTATAAGGAATTACGTTGGCATAAGCGTAGACAAATAATAGCACGTAGAAAATGCAGCAATATCTCTTTAAGTTTTATATACAGTAATTTAAAATAATCAAGTTAAGATGTTTTTGGAAATTCAATATGTTTATTTTCGATTCCGGAAATTGGTTTCATTTGTTGTAGCAATAACCAGACAACTTCATTTTTTGACATTTTAAGTTAAATTAATGAGGAAAGGTTCTCTATGTTATTCAACGGAGTGTTACTCATTTTTTCAAGTTAAAAGGGGAGGGGACTAAGGAACCATTCTCAAAACTCGGGATAAAAATTTAAGAGAATTCAATTAATTTTGCAGTTCGATTTTGATTTATATTAGTAAACCATCTATCCAATAATTAAATATTCTTGTCATTTATTTTTACCCTCACATAACCATTTTTAACCACCCTCAATTTTAGTGCAGAAACGAGATTTAAATGTTGACTAGTTAATACACATGAAAAAGGAGTTGACTTGTCTACTTATTGCTGCAAACCCTTCAATAATATTGATTTAAATTATATTATAGGAATAATAAATATTGTAAATAACCTATTACTGTTTTAAAACGCTGTATAAATAAACAATTATAATAATGTCTATGAATTAATTTCATTTTTCTCTCTCGAAAATTTGACGGTTTTAAAAAAATCGATTTTTTGAATATCAAATTTGCCTAAAATGTTGGGTAATTATTGTTTCGTTAATGCTTTAAAAACTTTTTACGTAATTGGAGTGTCAATCATTTACTCGCAGCGCCGATGTGAACTTAATTACTGCACTTGTTAAAAAATCTTTCCCCCCTTTTTTTTCTTATTTTTTTAATACTAATTAGTTAACTCCAGCTGCGTAAACAAGTCGTACGTAAGCGAATCACCTGCGTCGAATTAATCATTAAACGTCGAGCGCCAAAAGAATTTATATCACTAAGCTTAATATTTTTTTTTTTGAGATGGCAAATAACTTAAAAAGTCGAATAAATAATAAGCTAATAAGAAACCATGTTCTAATAACTAATAAACGGAATGTTAATTTTCCGCTAACACAAAACGTATAATTATTATAAACATAAAAAAAAAATATTAAAATAAAAGATTATGTTAATGCGATTCCGTTTGGCTCCCAGTTTTACCGCTGCCAATAATAATATAAGATTACGAGTAACAATTATTGTTATTAAAACAATTTACAATTTCCTTTTAAAAGCACACTATCTATTTCAAAAAAAAAAAATCCTCATTATCGTAAATAAATTAACATGTATAAGTAATGGCATCGTTTAATCACGATTCAAATAATTAATTAATTTTTTTCTTTTTCTTCAATTGCAGGTGATAAGCCTCATTCGTGCGAACTGTGTCACAAACGATTCGCGTTGGCTTGTAACCTAAGAGCCCACATTAAAACTCACGAAGGTAAGCACAAAAATTATTTATTAATTCTATACGGTATATTTTTAGAAGAAAAAATAATTACCATAATTTCAATACGAGTCTTACAATAATAATAATAATATGTCTGCTTAATAACTTTTTCGAGTTGTCGTGCGTGAAAGATGCAATAATTTAAAATTTTTAGTTTTAAATCAATTATCTGATATGAAAAAGAGAGAGAGAGAGAGAGAGAGAGAGATTTTAAATCCTAGACCGAAAAAGCTGCTGTGGAGACGTTAATACGTCTGCCGCAGATGATAAAGATGAAGGCCCTTGCCTGGAGTCCTCATCCATCATCATTTTTTCACCCCTCCCCTACCCCCCTTTTCGTCTACAGCCAAAACATCGCGATTCGTTCGGCATCGCTTTCAATCTCATTGCGTCACACCACATTCTCATTTTCAAAAACGGTTAAATCAGTGTCTTTTTTTTTTTTTAAATATCGAAATTTTTATAACAAATGCTGGGTTTATCAAGCTATGGCTCTTCTTATGTTACTCGACGAAGAGAGTGCAAGTTCAAAGGTGGTGAGAACAAGGAACCATTCTCAAAACCAGGAACTTTACTGAATTCAATTGATTTTACAGTTCGATTTTGATTTCAATAATTAAATATTTACTGCATTTACTCGCCTCTCAAAAGTGCATCTTTAACCCTATTTGGAGCAGCCATAAAATAATAATACAAAAAAAAAAATAGCTTTGAAATGAGGAGACATTTCGGACATTGAAGTCTCTCTAAAATAGCTCCTATATAAATCTCGTCGACCAACTTTTTTAAACATCCTTCTGTTATAATTATATCCCATGATAAATGTTTAATGTAAGCGCACACAAAAAAAAAATAAAAAAAAGTTAATGAGATGACTTAAAAGTAAGGCGCCTGCGTTACTGCGCGAGTAGGTGCAAACTGCCGGAGCATTTAGTTTCGCTTTATTATAAACGTGAATAAAGAACAGAGCGACTTGACTTTTCAATTTATTTAAAAAATATTCCAAAAATTATTTTTAGCATCGAATTTTAATTATTTCAACTCAATTTAAATCCCCCCCCCCCCCCCCTCCTCCGCCTTACTTCATTAGAAAAAAATTGAATGAAAGGTGAGGGAATAAAATTAGTAACTCGAACGAAATTTGATAGTCAATTTTTTTTTATTTTAAAAGAACAACTTTTGAGAACCCGCCAGAGTCGTTCATCAATGACAATTATAAAATTTTGGCATACATAATACCGTACCTTTCAATTTGCATAAATATCTTTTTTTATTCACCCCCATTGAAAGATAAAAAAAATAAAAAAAAATTTTAATTGGATATTTTAAATATTTATGAGAAGGGGGGAGTTTTTTTTTTTATTATTATTTTTCTTTTTAAAACTTTAAATAAATTGAACGCTGACGTTGTGTTATCTACGCTGCTGCAGCCATAAGTCTCAGCTTACCCAATTTGAAAAAAAAAAAAAAATCGGTACTGGGTAATTGTTTATTTTTGTAGGTGGACGATTTTAAAAAGGTAACTCGTAAATAATCGCAATAATAAAAAAAAAAAAAAAGCCATAAATGTCCATATTTCCAGACATTGAAATTAGTGTCTGCAATGACTACACACAAACGTCAACAAGAAAAAATCGAATAAAAATAAAAGTCATAAAAAAACCGATAAACAAAAATTGTCTTTCACAAAGCCTGGAATAATAATGTCTCTCTCTCATATCGGTAACCAATAACCGGTCAACGTATACATTTGAGAAAAGAAAAAAAAAAATGTCAACCCACATTTCAAAAAAAAAAAAAAAAAAAAAAAACACAACCCAACCAATCAAAACCAACAACAACGAGAGAGCATTAAAAATGGCGTGGGATCGAAACGATAAGAAGGACCCATAACATTCATTGCGCGTGCATTAATAATAAGACCAGGAGAATGAATTGAAATGTCTCTTTCTCGTCTCGTTTATCGTCGAATTTCGATTAGTAAAATGTACAAACCAATCAGCTAGAAACAAACGAGGGAGAGAGAGTTTTTATGTATTTTTCTACTACGGGGTCGAAACTCTTAAAAGTTATTGAGAGAGGAAACTAGTGTGACAGAAAAGACTCAATTCCATATAATTCTCTTATCTAAGCTTAACCTTTAAAAAATAAAAAAAAACAACAAACAACAATGTGTTTATATATATTTTTTTTATTTGTCTCTTAGGAGATCCACAAGAGGAATGCGTTAAATGTGGGAAAATGTTCTTGGCTTCGAGCAACATGTTAGTGCACGGTTATTGCCACACCTGTTACCATCATAGTCAAGGGATACCGTTGATTAGCAAAAAAGTGGACGGTGAATCGAGCAGAGACAGTGCCGAAGAATTATACGAAGAAGAGGAGGAGGAGGAGGAAGAAGAAGACGGAAGCTCATAACTCCTCTACTTACACTTCCACGCATATTCAACTGACAGACGTCATACATCACAACAACATTATGGAGGATGACAAAAAAAAAAAAAAAAAACCATCCGCCTCTTCATCCAATAAACACGCAACAAAAAAAGAACTTTCCCCTAATATATATTTAGATTACCAGATAACTTATTAGTAGCGAATGAATTAATAACCCTTCCCATCCTCCACTGTATAGAAAAAAGATGGAGAGGAGAAGAAGAAGAAGAAACGGAAACTCTGGTTGTGAACAACAAAAGTTTTTCCACGAAAAATAATTGTGAATAAGTGTGTATTTATATTTTTTTTGATGTTCGAAGTGAAGATAAACCAAGGATAAAACTTTAATATGTGCAATATTATTATTATTTGTTGTGTGCGCGTTTCCGGTTTTCCTTATTTCCAATTGAACTTAATGGAGAAAACGTCATCAAACGCCCGCGTTCAATACACAACTTTTTTGGTATTAATATTTAAAAGAAAGAACTGAATTTTTAATTATTCAGTTTTAATATAATAAAATAAAGTATTTCGCTAATTTTTTTTTTCTATTTCCGGTTTGAAGAGAGATGAAAAAAGCATCGTTGTAAATTATTATTATTAAACTTTTTTTTTTTTTTTTTTTGGTGCTGTTCGATCTTCAGAAATTTTTGATATTATAATATAAACATTTTGTATTATTTTGACGTTTGCTTTAATTGGCTACGCAACAACAACCAGTATCAAACAAAAATACTCATAAAAAATATTTGTCTTATTTGTGTTTTGTTTTTTTCGTGTGACATAATTATTATTATTATTAATATTTTTGTATTACTTTTTTTTTTTATCTCTTCTTCACATTTCGATCAAATTTATTTAAATAATACTCGAGTCATTCGTATTGCGCCGCGCTAAGCTTCATTATAAAATTTTATTTATATAATAGTCAATCGTCTAATAATAGTAATAATAATTCTAAAAAATGCTTATTTTTTTTTCCATTGTTCGGCGTCCAAGAAATATTTTTTTTAAAAAAACAAAAAACGTATTTTTATACCGTATTAAAAAAATAATAATTTCGATATTATTTTGTACCTTATTATAATTATTAGTTACCATCTTCAACTCAAAAAAGCTCAAACCCATTTTTTTTTTATTCGTATAAAATGTTGAGTGGTATCTTTTAATTGTCATTTCTCACATACTCAAAATTTAAGTGCCTATTGTTTTTGATTAAAAAAAAAAATTCTTCCTATTTTTGTATACAACGCTTGTTCAACCGGTCTGCAGTTGTACTGTACATAATTATTATTATAATTTAATTTGTTGACGATTCGCTTAATTATTACTCCATACCTAGAACAAAATACGCATATTGTAAAATAAATAAATAAAATAAAATTAAAAGAGTATTTTGTACCAAGGGAAAAAAAAAATAAAAAATTGTTTCGAAATTCATTATAAATTTCCGCAAAAAATTACTGATTTACAAACTCGATAAATTTAATTGTTGTTAAAATAAAAAAAATAAGATTTTTTTTTTAATTAAAATTTTTTTCAATATTTTAATACGGTATTACGTTTATGGATATAAATCGAATCACCAAAGCGTTAAAGTGAAAGTCTAGTTATTATTAGAAGCTAGACCCCACGTGGGAACAACAAAACAAATCAATAAATTGCGTATAAAGATTTTTGCTCGACTTAAGCAGATTTCTTACAATAATAATTTATTCATGACGTGTCTTCCGGAGAATAAGCACTCTCGATCCCTTATGTTCTTGCTTGTAAAAATGTAATACACGTAGCCTACCAGTAAGCAAGGCCGTCTCAGATAGCTTCCTCTTATACGGAGGTGTACAAAAGGCGTGGCTTTTCCAAACAGTTTTCTCGGATCAAATTTGCCTTCTGCGATTCTGTTTGTGACTACAAGGAATTTCCCCGGTATTATACATGTAATACAGTAATCTATTAAATAGTTAGCACCGCAAATGACTAAAAATTTAAGGCACCAAATTAAAACGCAAACTTCAATCATCTGCAAACAGAAGCCGTATCAACTCAAATTGTTTGGAATCTACTGAAGATTATATACCATGAAAAATGGAAGAAAAACGTTTTAAACCAACATAGCTGAATTAAAATGTTATTTATCGCCAAGTTTCATATAAAAAACCCAGTAACAAATAGCGATTATCTAGAAAATTCGTATTCGGTATTTAAAAAACCTGTTAATTCATTGATACCCAATTACTCGTTCATATAAAAATGTCAACATTAAATGCTACAAATAAAAATACCCGTTGAATACTATTAGTATTGTTATATATTTCCAGTTAATCGAAGCATACAAACTTCCATTTAATAAACCAAAATGCAATTTAACTGATTTATTACGTTTAATTTTCTATATTTACAAGAATAAAAAAAATCATTTCCACGCCCAAAAAATGTCATTCTAAAAGTGTTAAAAATGCTAACGTTTGCGGATTTCAATTGTCCAGCTTATTTTCACGTAATTCATAAAAAAAAAAAAAAAATAGTGTTAAAACTAATGAATAAAAAAAAGATCCAACCGCATCTAATAACACGCGCGCGCGCTTAAAAAGTTATTAATAGTCGGTTGGCGTCGTTCACTCATGCGCAATTGCATCATTCATAAAAATTCCTACGCTTCACATAAATTACGCCGCATATTTTCAAAAAAGCTTAGTGCTTCAAAAAATCTCCCTTCGCTTCCGGAAACCCTACAAGTTGTCACGGTTGACGCTCGGCTCGACAACTGAATAATAAGCTGTTACGCTATCATCCTATTTATCATCGCTAAACCGAGTCACTCGATAACAATTCTTCAAAATAAATACCTTTAAAAAAAAAAAAAGAAGAATAACTAACCACAAAATGTGACTGAAAAAAATAAATAAATAAATAAACAAATAAAAATTCAGATGGTGCAAGAATGACCATCAATACCATGAAAATCCCCATAAAAATTTCACCAAACTTCATATAAAACTTCTATTTATTTAATAGCGGGATGCCCAAAGGAATTGCGTGTTTCATCTTCGATGATAACCATCTCGAAAAGTGATTTCAAGTTCGGGATTTGACACGAGGAAGTGGGATGAATGAAGTCTGTCTTCGACGTGCGATGGAGAAAGCCCCCATTAAACATTTAATTATTTAACAAATAGAGCACTTTTCTCCCCTCCCCCAACTAGGTCCTTCTCTCTCAAACATCAAAAAGACCGTGTGCAGCTAACGCTAATGTTTCTAACAAAAAAATAAATGTCAAAAACGCTTTTTCTGTTTTCTCCTATCCATTTCCAGATCAGCTTTCAATCCGCGCATGGTGGTTTTGGTTTCTTCTTCAACATTTTTCTATATTAATAAACGCGCGTCAAAGAGTGGAGAAAACACGTGCTGTTTTGAAGCTGTCGGCTTAGTATATATAGTAAACGTGTTGACAGTTGGAAAATAACACACGCCTGGCATCATCAACTCCCTACAGACAGATGTTTTCAATTCACTAGTTTAAATGTACTGTAGTAGCGAGAAAAAAAATAGAGCTGTAAATCAACTAATTACCACTTCAATACTAAATGATTCGAAAAGTACTGCTACAAAACTTTAATAACCATTTTGTCTAACTGCGTAAACGCCATTTAAATGGGTTCGAAATTGAACAAAAATTTGAAAGTCGCTAAAACCATCAAAAGATTTCACACTTTTTGTTTTGCTATTCTCAATTTTAACCAAAAAAAAAAAAAGTTCTATTAAAAAGTTCTACTGAAAAATGTGTTAAATAATGGCCTAAATATTTCCTTATTACATAATTATTATTAAACCTACTGACGGTTATTTGTTGAGTACCGGTATTATTATTTTTTTTTTGATACCGGTAAATACATTTTTGTCTGTTTATAGTAATAAGTTTTAATTCTAATTCATGAATAAAAAAAATTATAACCGGCTTTTTTTTTTTTTGGTTTCAAAAAAATGATCGAAGCTTATTTCATACTCCGAGTATTATTTATTATTTATTACGAGTATTATTATTATTTTGAACAGTGCCTACCAGCCAATACTTATGCAATAGCTAGATTACGCGTTAATTTGTAGTTAAAGAACAGGCAGCGTTAAATAAAATGGGAATACATGTAAATAGCTTTTTTTTAAAAAACTTATTATTAGAATGCAAAAATAATTTCCTTAAAGGGAGAGAAAAAAATTAACTAGAACAAGTAAGTATAAAGTGGTAAAAACTTGTATAGCAATAATCAAGAATTTGCAATAACGGTAGTGTAACAACACCAAAATTTCTGACGTTTATTATTATTATTATAATTTTTTTTTTCTTCTATTTTTTATAAAAAATTATAACTTAAATAATTAGAAAATAAAACAAGCTGTTGATGAAGGAAATTTTGGGCGGGAAATTTTAATGATTTTTTTTTTTTTTCATTTTCAAAAACTCAAAAATTACAATTTCGAAGCCTCAAACTCTGATTGCAAATTTGTTTTTCTCATATGATATCGCTTTCTACTTCGATTAACTTTATTATTCTTTCGCTATAATTTGTTTTTCTCTCTTCTCTCTTCTAATAATATCTTACTCTCTTCTAATAATATCTAAAAAAAAGCTTTTGATAAGTTTGAAAATTAGCCAAACGGTTAACTTGATTTAAAAGTAGTCAAACGAGCTACCAACCGCTTATCAATACAGTAATAATAAAAAAACAGCAGCCAACGTTTATCAATAATAAAAAAATAAATAAATAAATAAAAAACTCCATCGCTTTTGTCAGCAGCAGCAGCAGGCAAACTTTTCCAAACGATAAAATATTCTAGTATTAATTAAAATGTCGGAAATGTCGTGCTATATATTTCTCTCCCCGCGTGTATAATAATAATAAAAAAAATTATTACATAAAAAACGAACGAGTAGTAAATCGATCAAAATGCCAATTAAGCAATAAACTCGGCTTTAAAATTTATCGATACAAGAATGGGTGTGGTGTGTTATGTCTTATCCTTTTTTTTTTGCCTAATAAATCCGACTGTACGTGAATGCAAATAAACTAATTAGTAGCAAAAGCAACATAGGTTGTTGCTGAGGTTTTTTTTTTTTTTTTTTAATAACGAAGAGTAAATTTGGCGGAATTTGTGGTCATAATTTTTATCCACCAACTGAAGGAGGGAGAAAAAAAAAAAGAATCTTGCGAAAGAGAACAGCAACAAAAAATTAATGCAAATTCGAAAATGTAAAGAAAATTGAGTTCGCCGTTCAACAACTCAAATAGCGATCCGACCGACAACAAAAATTGGTAATTTCAAAATTAAAAAGAAGAAAAAAAACACACACACACACACACACACACTTCACAACTGTAGACATTTTCCTCCCCATTTTACAAGACCTACGCATGAATTTTATATTGATTTTTATTTTATTCCTATTAAAAAAAATTAATTAACGTTTTTTTTTTAACCGTTTTTTAAAAAAACCTTGATAACTAAAACAACATTTGAATTTTACTGCCAAAACATTTTTCTTAATATTTCTCAATATCATCTGGTACCGGTAAGTGTATTTATAAAAAAAAAAAAAATAAGGTACACCCCCTATTTCAATAAATATTCATCAAAACAATGCATAAAAAAACCTATCAACTTATAAGAAAAATGAAAAAATAAATAAATTCTAAAAATATTAATAAATTGCCTATTCTTTTTTTAATTAAAAAAAAAATGACCAAAACATTTCCAATTACCGGAACTTTTTTTTTTCTCCCTTTCCCCATCTTCTTATTCTACGTACAAAAAAATACGCAGGCACTTTACCTAGAAAAACTTAGGGAAGATGAAAACCACTTCTCTCTCTCTCTTGTCTATTTTATCTGGCCGTTTAAGTGGTTTACAGTTGGAAGAATATATGGCAAAAAAAAAATTTGAAAAGAAATTGAGACAAAATACGGTGTTTCCAAAAAAGAACTCATTTCTATCCGTAGCAAATCCTATAGGTCTGTTAAATAAACGTCCGTCATAGTACTGTACTATGTTTGAGGAAGTGTGTATATGGTTAAGAGAAGAGTTTGGTGCCTGCTAAGCATTTCCTCGCGGCCAAAAAAAAAAAAAATACGAGTTCGAAACCGGCTTTTTTGGAGTTTTATGAGAGTCGACCCCCGCCGTGTTCAATCAGCGTGGAATCGAATTAGTCCTTTTGAAAATTGAGGTCGAAAGCAGAAACACCATGCCATATGTGAGTCCCCCTTCCCCCCCCCCCCCGCCTCTCATCCTCATCTTAACGCGCAATCCTAAAAACCATAATGTTGTTCAGCCCTATCGCACGTGCCCCCATCATCATTGTTCGGCGGTTATACAGCTACATAAGAATTTGAAGCTATTTGGGCTCGGAACGTTTACGGCCAATCAATTTTAAACAATGGATTTAACTATAGCCGTAGAAACAATAGGCTGAACGATTGATTATAGCCTTGTATACTTGTAGCTGTCATGAGGCGCAGAACGAGTCTCAAAAGACCCATAAACACATCCACGCTCTTCTTCTTCTTCTACTACTCCCCACCTTCATCTCACCTAACACACACACACCCACACTACTCATCCCTTACCTGAAAGAAAGAAAAAATACAATCACTTTTTTTGAGCCGTGATGAAAACATTCCTCCTCTCTTTAACTCTCAACCTTTCTTGAGAGATTGAACGGGAGAAACAATTAGAATTTCAAGGTAATAAACGCCGCACTTTTCAACGCTAAAAGTGGGTACCTTGGGTTTAAGCGAGTGGAGTATTGTACCAAACTATTATAACAATTCTCGTTACGTTAACGAGTTTCCAAACGTTTACCCTCATTATTAAAAATTTTTCCCCAAAAAATAATAATAGCGAATTGGATTTTACAACATCAAAAACTTTAGAATTGCAGTAATTATTGTCCGAAATAATTGTTTGAAATTGTTTTTTAATAAATAGAAACACAATTAAAATCTAATTTTTTGCCCATTCTCTAATTAAACTTTTAAATGTTTTCGCGAGTCAGAAGAAATTAGTTCCACGTAACCGTTTTATTTGTACGGTTTAAAAGAGTGAGTTACCCGCTTTCATAATAATTACCCGGCTATTATCAAAATTTCGTAAACGTTGCAAATCGATGAAAAGCAGCTGTCCGAAATTTATTTATAAGAGAAAGAAACTTTTGAGTGTGCAACGACACCACCCATACAAAAAAAGAAGGTTAAAAATGTTTGCAAGGACGTTGGTTTCAGTTTGGTTATTGGCAAGATAACAGTTGGCAGTGTATTGAACCCGGTATATGTCGCTCGAGTTTTAGCTGTGTGTGTGCACCTGTCAACCTACTTTACATTCCTCATCATCCCACCTATATAATATACCCCTACACACACACCTCCCTTCAATATTTGATTTTACCCCCAATTTCGACTCGATCGGCTTTTAATGAAGACTATGATGATAATAATAATTATTTATTTTTCAAACGTGATGCTGCAATAATTATTATGATATCGCAGCACACACCTCAAAAGTTTTACGAGTTCTCCGATCTCATTTCATGTACCGGAGCCACCACCACCACACGTAATCCCGCGGCGTTACTTGCTCACGCTTCAATCTTTTAAAATTTCATTCATAAAAACTTTTCCAAAATAGTTATCCATCCACACACACGTAAAACAGTAAACAACAAATAGAAAAGAAAGAAAAGAAAAATAGCATCTTTCTCGTCGACTCCTTTTAAAACTTCCCAAAAACAAAAACAGTAGCTTTTTTTTTTTTTGTTTACTTCTTTCAATTCTCGCATTCCGAGTCATTTAAGAAGAAGACAAACGGTAGCTTCCCCCCTCCCACAAAAAAAATCCTTCTGTAAAAGAATTGTTATTATTTTCCCTACTCCTTCCCAGTTTCCAAGAGGCTCCAAGTTTCAAGCACTGACTGACAAACAAACTAACATTTGGGTAATTCACATTGGTGACATTCTTTCGATTGTAAACAATTCCAACTCAGATTTCCTCTCTCTCTCCTAAATGGATTTTCCGAGAGAAAAAATATACATAAAAAAAAAAAAAAAAAAATTACACAGAAACCAACTTTCGGAAAACAGAAGTCGGAGAAAGACGACAAGGTTGCGCGACTACTGTCATTTATTTTCTTTCTTTTTCTGTAAATAAAAAAAAATTGGGAACCTTCTTAACGAAAAACTCAAGTAAAAAAAAAAAAATAAAAACTTCATATGGTAAACTTAATGTCGCCATTATTTTCTTCCCGCCATTTCGCCCTCTTTCATTACACACTTTTTCTTCCACGACTTCGACACTAGTCTCGACCGACTCTCACGAAACGTCCATATAGCTCAACATAGGAACAAAGAAATAAAAAAAATTAAATAGAATAATAACAATAAAAAAAAAATAAGGTAACAGAAAAGAGAGAGAGAGACAAAAAAAAATATCTTTTTAAAATTATTCGTGTACATACATCCAGTATGTAGCCGAAATTGCGCGTAGACTATATCATTAATTTTCTCCATCCCCACCCACACCCTTCTCATTCAATAGCCATGCCACCACGTACAATCTCATTACGTGTGGCATATTATGGGTCGGCGTCGCTATAATATCATCCGACGTGACCTAAACATTATGAGAAAAAAAATGTAGTGTCGAGATTGAGTCCATAAATCTCCGCGTACATTACGCTTAACCACCGACTTTTCTTAATTCGACCTTGTTTTCTCCCCGTCAGCACGTATGTCTCTGGATTCGCTCGATATTATTAAGAAATGGGAAGAAGGTGGATGGCCTACCTTATTAAACTTTCATTCTCATAGAATCACAGAGCACGGCGTTTCATCTCGCGCCTCATTATATGAAAATTTAGAATTACTGGTCCAAAAAGTTTCTTTACTCATATTTTGGTTCGATAAGAACACCTTGTGGGTGTCTCGTAAAGTGGATGCAGAAATTCCCACCAACGCTTGTACGCTATGCCAGCTATTATTTCACCGTGACAGATTATAACGTAAACAAACAAACACAGACAAATTATAAACATTAAGAATATTATGCATTTGCAACTACAGTATATTTTTATAATTATTTTTTTTAGTAAATATAAAATGTTATAAAAGATTATGTTATGAATTATTATCCTGACCGACCAAACTCTGGTTTCTAGGGACGCAGAAAGTCTCGACAAGCCAGAATGTCATCTCCCCTCGATTGTAAAAATTGATTCTACTTCATTTGAAATACATGCACCAAAAACCAAATAGAAAATTGCAAGTATACCGTACGGTATATTTTTCTTTTCTTAAAAGTTTGCAGATAGCCTACAGACTACAGTAAGCGTTAATTTTATTTTTTTTGTAGCATTTTAAGTAAAAAATTTATGCATTTTGAGTGACAGAAAACCAAGGACAAAATGACAATCAATGTTTAAAATGCTAAACGGCAAAGGTAAGGCCAATAATTATAATAAAATAAAAAGAAAAGAGTACATGTAATATAATATCGTGCGCATGCGCAGTAAATAAATATTAAGGAGTTCGTTACTGAACTTAAGAATTCTTAAATGCTCGGTTGAACAAAACTACCATTATATTTCCACCGAATACATTGAAAAAAAATTGGGTCTACCGTAAATTGTTTCGTTAAAAAATAAATACATGTACGGTACAGTGTATACAGTATTACCTAGATCCCACTATAATTTGTATTTTTGTCTTATTTTTATCTTAAATAAAATTATTTAAAAAAAAAAAATTTTGCTATAATTAAGTTGATAATTTTAAACTATTGAAGTATCCGTATCTTAATAATTATTACTGGTGTTTAAAAATTATTTAATTATTTTTCTTAATTAATAATATTAATAAATTATGAACCCCCTTCTTCTACTTCGCTTAATCTTAATTACTACTCTGAATCAAATTACTGAGAGAGCAAAATAACATTACACTGTATAGTCACAAGTCTCGTTGACTTTTCTCTTAAAGAAAAACAAGTATCGCAACTGATCTAAATAGCCAAAATTAATGGTCCCCAAAACTATTGTATCTGTGGTATTTCCACTTCACCTACATGCATAAAAAATCATTAGAAAATAGAAATCGTAACTCTTTTTTTTTTCTTCGAATAAATAGAGGAAAAACAAAACCCTTCGTCCATCTGTCTCTTCGTCCCAAATAAAATAATCATAAAAAGAATTAAAATTTTAAATCCAGTCATCTAGCAAATAACGACATTTTTTTTTTTTCCCCTTTTCTTTCCCCTGGTATTTGAGACGCATATTATATATTTTCGAGAAGAAAAAAAAAAAAAAGAGAGAGAAAGAAAGAAAAATCTGGGTAGTAAACAAGGTCGCTTGGTTATCAACAAATCTAAATCCAAATTATATACGAGTCCACCTCACAAACAAAAAATTATCTTCCAACTATTTTTTTTTTTTTTTTCTTAACTATAAAAAAAAAAAAAAAAGTAGTCGAAGGAGAAGGCTCTAAAAATACCTTTTTAACAACGCTATTAATTAACCTCTTAATGAACACACAACACATACATCAATGTTTAAGTTACATCTGCTCATTAATGGGCCAAATGCTACTTGTGTTTCGCTTCCCATCTTACATCGCCGCTAATAATAATTACAATTCTTATTATTATTTTTTTTTTTTTTCATGATTTTTGATCGATTTGTGGCTCATAAAAATTCATATCGTGTGTCGAGCTATTAAAATTAGCGTGGGCTCCGACGAAGTGAATTTATCAAAAAAAAATTTTTTCTTATTTAAAAAAAATAAATAAATAAATGAGAACCACATCTGGCACCTCCTTCATTATAATATTATCCTATTATTCAATGTACTTTAACGCGTTGCTTAAGTAGAAAACTGCGCATTTTCTTCGTTCAAAAAACCGCTTCATCTTAAATCACGAAGACCAAAAAAAAAAAAAAATACTATCTATACCTTGCCAATAAATAAATAAAAATAAAAAAAAAAAACATTTATTTATTTAATCTCGTATCAGAAATTCAAATTACGTAATGTTCAACACGCAAAAGCAATTTGACATAGTATGGGTGTATAGTCCTGCCCGAAGGAGAGGGGCGGAGGAGGAGGAGAGAACCCGAAATTCATCTCATGTTCAATTTGAGAGAACGATTTTTTTTTGAGTTTGAAATTGCGTCGATGTATATAAGAAGCAGCGTATTATAAATGTCGCAACCTGTTTCAATAATTAGGGTGTGGTTCGTAAAGCTATTTAAAAATTTTGGACAAGGGTCGTCGTGTAATTTAAAACGTATATAGATAGATATACTAGTATATACTAGTATATACTGTGTATATGTATTTTAAATAAAAAAAAAAGTTAAAATTGCTCGCGTTTGTACCGTATAAGTTGTAAGTCGATTGTTCTGTCTGTCACACCGATTGGCCACATTCTATAATCGAAGACCTCTTTCTCCTCCCTATTTCATCTATTCTTCATCCCTATTTATAAGACAAGTATCTACATTTTTTTGCACGTGTGTCCAAAAAAAAAAAAAAAAAAATCGGGTGACGGAAATGATCTCTCTCCAAAAATAGCCGACGACCAGTAAAAATATTACGCTAATAAAATGTAGAAATAAAAAAAGAAAGAAAATAATCAGCCGATTTACAACCAGTTTGCCATTAATTTAGCTCACATAATTGCATCAAAAAAAAGAATTTCGATAGTGATTGAAAGTAAATCAAGTTACCGCGCTTAATGGAACATCTATGTCCGATACCAAAAAAAATAAATAAATAAAATTAGGCCGACTTATCAATTACCATATAATTCGTAAGGAGAGAGAGAGAGAAAAAAGAGCAATATCAAAATCTTCTAAAATTTGTTCTATTTAGCGAAAACCTCGATTTTATTTGTAAAAAAAAAAAAATGTCACCACCAGGTTTACCTATAATGTGTCATGAAGTAAATTAATACTGTAACAGTAATTGAATCAGTAATGTTGAAAAGAGAATTTATCCAATGTGTGTGTTTTTTTTTAAGTACCGGTATAAAAATTTTTTTCGTAAAAAAATGAAATTTTTGTTGTTTATTTTTTTTAGATCCCTAGGGAACAAATAAAAACCTTTTTCGTCCAACGTTCTGTCCATAAAAAAAAAAACATTTTCAAAATAATAAAACGATTAATTTGATTTTCTATAGGTTTTATTTTTTGGAGACAAACTATTATCTTAAAAAAGCCATTGAATTTATGTTGCGCAATGTTTTATTTTTAAATTTAAATAATTTTTTAAGACTAATTTTTTTAATTAATATAGTTTTTGAGTAAGTTTTGAGTTGTTTAGCGTAGAAAACTTTTGCATATCTTTTGAAAAGGAAAAACATCTCAAAAAAATTTAAAAAAAAAAAATATTAATAACATTAAACATTTTATTTTAATATATGGAGTTCACTCTTGAAAAAAAAAAATCGGAATTAAAATTCAAAAATTAACGAATGAAATTTACGATATTAAAGCTATTTTCCTTTTCAAAATCACTATTGCATTCTTATTGGTCATCAGTTATATTTGGAATCTCTCCGAGCCAACAAAATATCCAGCAATAAAAAAAAATATTAATTCCAAGTTACTTATAAATTCTAAATAGTAGTTTATTAATTCCTACTACTGTAACCAACGTCACGTGTAAAACCAATTTACCAATGTTATTATCTCCCATTAAACATAATGCACAACAAACATTTCAAAAAGTGCGTTGAACACTACATGTACTTAAATAAACAAAAAACGTAAATGCACTTTCTATTTTCAATTTCACATTTCTTTTTTTTGTTATTTATTTATTATTTTTATTATTGTAAACTCCTTTTCCAAATTGTGTTGGCGCGCGTGAACTACAGGTAAATAAAATTCCCCGCCCTCCTATACAACAACAACAACCTTCAAAGGTTATTTCGTAATGCGTTTATTTATTCATAGGTTACTTATCCTCCCCCAACAAAAAAAAAAAAACACTTTGATAATATTTTTCTTTAATCATTCTATACACTCTTCATCATCAACAATATGAAGGTAAAAAAAAAAATTATTATTATTATTATAATAAATAAATAAAAAAATAAAGTAATAGAATTCTACGCGCATCTTAGAGCTAATTTCGTGCAAGTCCATCTCTCATCTCTCCCCCATTATCATCGTCATCACCTTTCTTAAACGATATCCTTATATAGAGAGATATTAGATTCGCAAACTTTACCGAATAGAGGGAGGGAGAAAGATAGAGAGAGTGGGTGAGGTGAAGAGGTAAAGGGCCGGTATTTGTATAGTTTTGATCGCACGTGTCAATAGAGTCAACATTTTGGCCATTCAAGTGTTGAAAGGGAGAGTGATGCTGCAAAATTCCACACACTTCACTCTTCTCTTACAACTCCCATCTCTCTCTCTCACTCTTTCCCATCTCATATTATATTATATTATTATAGAAGTCTCTCATCTGTGTGCTCGTGTTTTATAACGAGTTTATATCCACTTTGTATTTAGCCTATCACCTCACCCACCCCCACCTAAAGTAGAAAGTTGCACTCGGTCATGCTGCTCGCATTGTTATTAGTTGGTAAACAAAAGCGCGCATACGGGATTGTTTAAGGGTCCGAATTTGAAATGGTTTTTGGCTGAGTTCTAATAAAGAGAGGAATGACGGTTAGATCGAAGCTGGATGACTGGTTCATTTTCACTCTCTTCTCTATATTCCGATAGATCTCCCTCCCACACTCCCATTCACACACATAACACGCCTGGCGCCGCGCGAAACATTTTTGTGCACGTAAATAAATTAGAGCTTTTCTTTTATGGAGAAAAATTGTTCACTCTTTGGCACTTTGCATCATTAATATTCTCCATCATTATTATTATTTTTTTTTAAAAAAAAAATGTGTTGAATAGATCGATTGTGTTCGGCCTAATCAGCAACTCGTATGATTGTGATGAGCACGAGATCATAACAGATTGAACCATAGTTTCTAAAATGCCCTGTGCTATTTTTATTACTCATATTTACAAAAAAAAAAAAAAAAACTCTTAATTTTGTCCATAAAAAAAAAATTTTTTTTTATTTAAAATTAAAATATGGGATTCTTATTGGAAAATTTTAATCATTCTCCCTTTGAGCGTTACTGTTACCAGCAATTTAATTTTCATTTAAAATTTACCCAGAATTATTTCCAAACTTGAATAATTATTATTATACGTGAAAATGAGCCAATATAATATCAATCGTCACGTTATTCAAATAAATAACGAGTGTTTACAATTGCTTTTAAAAATTCTTTTGGGAATACCACGAGTCATCTCCGGAGTGTTGCCACCTGTTAACCACACTGCTGCGCGTTACTTCATAGTGCATAAACGCACACAAATCAAACTTTGCAATTCAAAGATTGGAATAACACGTAAAGAAGAAAAGAAAGAAGAAACGATTGTGCGGTTTAAGAACGCGTGCGCTTTTCGTTAACAACAAAAAGCTCGTTGAAGCGCATTTCGCAAATTGGAAGGCAAAACGAGTGCGCGTAGAGAGAGAGTGGGAAGGCGGCGGAGGGTGCAGGTTGAACCGAGCGTGCGAAACTTGTTCCATAAAAGAATCCAACGACTTGTAAAAATGACTTAATTTTTACAACTTTTGAACAGTGTTGTCGCTTGGTTACGTCTTTAAAACCGAGTTAACGAAGCATTAGTCGCGCATTAAAACCTCGTGTAATTCGCTCTCGCTCCATTTCATTTTTTCAACCCCCTTTCTTTTCGTTAAAACTTATATCCCGGGTAAGTGGCGTGTGGCAAAGGTGGATATGCTTGATTTTCATACACAAAACCCACAATAACCATTCAATTGGCACGTAATTCAAACGCACCGCCGACAACATTTATCAATAAGTGATTTTCCTATTTATCTCTCCAAATCTCAAGTGTGTATAGGGTTAATAATTGTTACATTTCTCTTATGAAAAGCAAAAATCCATGTTGTGGCTTATACAAACGCATGCACATTTAAGGGAGACTGCGCATGCGTATAGGTTTCGATCTTGTTGCGTAAAATGAATCTGGTTTTCCAAAAATTTCATACCCAGATTCTGCAATCTTCTTTCACTGCCACAGCCAAAACTTTGAATAAAGATATTATTTCTTCAGAAAATTCAATGGCAAAAAACTCTTGTTTTATAACAACAGAATATTTTCCATAAGGTTTAAAAATTACAGTCCCAATTAAAAATTTCCTCCGTGTGACTGGTATTCGCCAACACGCAAACTTTTTTTTATTATTATTATTTTTTTTTTATCTGCTGAATCCCCGACCTCAACCTTTATTATCTCGTACAAAACTAAGCACTCAAAACGAGAAAGAACCACATGTCATTTCTTACGCGTACTTTTGTTGCACCTTCTCCGTCCATCCATTCATTCATCCAAACAACAACATTAAGAAGACCCATCGTTTTACCTCCGCACCCCACCCCCATGGCCAACTAACAACAAAACACACAAACACACCGAGTAGAAAGTATTGTACCTCGACCTGAAAAGTTGTATACATTGTATATTACTTTTTAAGGGTTATAATATGCTGAGGACTCGAAAACTCCGAGTGCAACCTCAACCACACCCCTCAATTTCTCTCACTCTTTTCGCATTCAAATTTGCACGCACAACCACCAAAACATAATTTCTTCTTCTTCTGATGTCAGAGAGAGAGAGAGAGAAACCAACGTTCAACTTTGCTTTTTCAAGTCACTCGCATTCTGTAATTAGCGATAAGAAGGGCTCGGAAATCCCCCCTCCCCAACCTATATGCCACACTACATCTATACCTTTGAGGCTGCAATCCCAGTTTGTAGTAGGGATGGCGCATGAGATGATAATCCCTCGCAGGCACTTAGCTGTTTTCATGCTTATTGTGTGTGTTGTTTGGTAAGTGCGAATAGCGTGATGCACCTTACCCACCTTTCTATACCCAGAGCTAAAAAAAATATCACCTTCAAAAAAGCTAACGTCGAAGAAGAAGAACAAGAGAAGCTCTACCCCCTCGACAGGAAATGTCTGAAACACTAATAACCTCTAGAAAATTGTTTTCACGATAGGATTCTCACAATCGGATAATACAGCACATGATTTAAGAAACAGAAGAAGAAGAAGGGGAGAAGAAAAAAAAAGAGGCTTTTTAGATAACCGACAAGTCACAATAATTCTACTTTAATATTAATTCAGCATTTAAAAGACGACAAAAAAAAATATATATAATATATACCGGTACAGTATATTTATTATAATACCGTAATAAGTGAAATTAGAAGGAATCATTGTTACTTTTCAAGTCCCTCAAAACGTTCCATATATATATTTTTGTATGAAAGAGTTTGACATTAAAGCAGATTTCACATATCATTTCATGTGAATGTCAAAAAAATAATTATGGCAATGTTTATAAAGAAGCCTTAAAAAAAGTTCTTAATCTTTTGTATTTACTTGTACAGTACATGTATACTATTATTTCAAAAACGTTTATATTTTTTCCAGACTTAACTTTTCTTTAAAAACAGGCAATGTCTATGTAAAAGTTCATGAAACAGAATTACAGTATAAATAATTTGAGGTAAAAATTCCAAAAAAAAAATTCAAGAAAATCGTTTTCCAATACTTTTAAACTTCCATGAAAATAAGTTTAAAATTGGAAAAGCTTAAAAGCTGAAAATTGCACCAAAAAGTTTAAAATTTTTATTCTTAAAAAAAAAAAAAAAAAAAGCAAAAGTAATTCGAAGAGTAATTTTTTTTCTTTTTACCTGAATTGCAGGAAACTTGAGTTAAAATAATTAACTACATCAATTTTAATGTTTTTACGAAAAGGAACAATATTCTTATATTCTCTCGTAGACGTTTGAAGAGATAATAGAGCACATTTCATATGTTCCTTATAGACAATTGTTTTTGAAATAAGATTTTTGTTAAAAAGAAAGAAAAAAAAATGACATTTTCCCATTCCTTCTTATCTATTGTTCGATTGGATTAATAAATAAAACCAAAAACCCCCCAAAAAGAACAACAAAAAAGAAACATATACGAGGTACATATAAAAATTAAATAAAAAAAAAAGAAATAAGAGAAATGAAAATGAAACAAAAGCTTGTTTATTATTTTATCATACGTAGAAAAAAAAAAAAATATATAATAATAATTTAAAAGAAAAGAGAAAATGGTACATTATGAGCTGCGCGAGTGCATCTATGGAATCAGGTGATAGCGATGGCCACAGGCCAACCCGTAATACCCAGTTATTACCGACCAACAATATTAAACATTAAAACACCCACAAACAAAAAATCTACTCAACAGTCTTTTGTTTCGCGCACCAAAAAAAATCATATTATTGTGACAAGCCGCGAATATTATGAACTGCAAAACTCGTTTACAAACAGACAAGACGAGCACTTAAAAAAAAAAAAAAAGATAATAGGAGAAGAAAAAGCGGGCTATTACGTCATCAAAATACATTTTCGTACTGTTTGTTGTCTCTACCGATGTAATATACAACTTAAGATTACATAAAAATAAATTAATAATTCAGTTTTTCTTTCGTAATTACACTTCTTCTTCTTACAAGTAAAGTTCAGTATTTTACAGATAGAAATTAAATTTTTATCACCTGTACTGTACACGCATTTTTTTTTTTTTTTGTATACTAATATAATTTATATTATCTCGTATTTTTGTTATTTGTAGCAGAGAACACGTACCGACAAGTGCTAACACCGAAAAAAAAAAAAAAGCCATTTAACAAAATTTCAACTCAACAGCCAAGGACGCCACACCAAGTAAATTGCCCGCTAATTTCATTACTGTAATAATAATAGGATTGTCATTTTCGTGCACCCTTAGTGTGTCGTTAATAAAGTATTATAAACGAGAAGTTGAGTGGCAGCACAATTAAAAAACTTGGTGAAAAGACAACGATGTGGGTGGTTCTATATTTTATACCACCCAATTAACAATAATAATAATTATTTATTACTTTAGAAAGAAAAAAAAAAATAATAATTTAAAATAAAAATAGATATGGTTGTTAGTTAATACGGTTAAGGACAAACTTATTTTTACTAATTTTAAACCTTGCTTTATTATTTTATAAAATTTAAAATTAGCTAAAATTATTATTATTTATTTAAACTTTCACTTCCATACACTTTAATCGTAATATACGATGGTGTAGTAAATTAGCAAAAAAAATAATTGCGTGACTTATTATGTTTTTTTTCTATTTTATCAAACACTTGTCTTTTAATTAATTTAAAGTATCTAATTACAATTCTTCTACCGCACACGCACATTGGAGAAAACCACTGGGTGTCCGAAGTAATAACAAACAAACTTGCATTGCATTATAAAACCTAAGAAAAGACCTTCAAGGGTCCACGGACCACAGTTTGCGCAAGTTGTAACGTTTGATGCATCGTTCACGTGAGTGTGCCCACTGGGGTTTGATAATATTGTATTGGAACATGAGTTTATTCATAAAAAAAAAAAAAAAAAGAAGAATGACAAAATTCCCCGAATAAAGGAAGAAGTTGAAGGGCCAATCGATCGTGACCTTAGATGTCGTTACGCACACTCGTCACTCATCGATCACCTAATCGCCAAATGTCAACGTAAAAAGTTTTAATGTACTGACCACTGACTCTTTTACAGTAAAAGGCAAAAAAAAAAAAAAGAGGAGTGTTGAAGCAGAAATATTGTGCACGTACATTTATTTGAATGACATATTCTTATGCATACACTGTACATTTAAGTGAGTGTAGAGTGAATGCAGCTGCGGTTACTATTGAGAAAAATAAGCACCAGTACTGGGGTTTGAATCTGAAGATTTAGTATCCAGAAAACAAGATTCATTCCAAATACTGTCACAGCCAAACTCAAAAAACGAAAATTCACGTGGTGCAGTTCCAATTTTTAAATTACCATTTCCGACTTCATTCGACTTTAATTTAATTCAATAAATAATGGAACCATAAAAAAAATAGTTTTAATAGAAGGTTTAATGGTGATAAAAATCTCTGACTTTCAGAATTCGAAACGCTAGAAGAATGAAATGTTATTAAAAATCAATTTTCACACTACAGTTATCACTAATCATCTAAGTCGACAATAAAACCAGCAAAAACAATCTTATTGAAACGGGGGCAATAAAAAAAAAATAATAATAAAATAAACGGCGTTAAAAATTGACATCTCTACATGAGACATTAACAAATAAAATTAATTAAACCTTGAATAATAATAAAAAAAAACTAATTTCAACTTTATAAAAATTTTCGGGTCGATTCTACGCTGTAATTTCAAGGATACTATTAAACTTACAATTACTTTTTTTTAAAAAAAATTTACCCTTTCTAAAAACTATTCAATTTCAAACATTGAAAGTTGTTGAACAATAAAATAATTCTCAAAAAAAAAAAAAAAAATTTTAATTTGTTTTTTAAATTGTCGCGAAAATTCACAATTCTCTTTCTTTTTAATTCACGCGAGAGAAAGAGTAGCTATAACGAAATCTGAGTTAAAGGTGGGTGAAGTGAACAAACAGTCTGAGCTGAACCCCCTGTAGTTCAAAGTGAGAGTTAGAGAGAGGGTGGGGGTTGGACGAAACAAAACATCTTATCGCAATCAAACTCAGCGGGAACGGTCGATTTTCCTTTTTTCTTCCATACGTGTTACACGTGTCGCCATATGGATCTCCAAAAACTTGTTGAATTATAAAATAAATACTAATAATAAAAAAAAAAAAAAACCTGCAGAAAACATCCATGTAAACTACTTCGCTTATTGTCTAATACAAATTTTTTTTTTTATTTATTTAAAAAAAAAGTAAATAAATAAATAAATAAAAAAACCACCTACATGTACATTCAATTGTATGTGTATACATTTTAAACCCCTCGGAAAAAAAAAATGTCTTTAAAAATGTGAACAATATAAAATTATAGACTAGTCCAAAAAAAAAAAATTTTTTTTTTCATTCTTTTTTTAGAAAATTAAATTAAAAAAAAAAAAAGACAACTATAATAGACGAGGTAATAATTAGAGCAATCAACCGAGTAAAAATAAAGTTTCTTTCTTTAACTTTATTGTGTCAAGTTCAATTGTTACTGTATGTGTAATGTGTGTGAAAGTGACAGTAAAGAAAAACACCGAAAATTAAGGGGGGATTATTAATGGATAAAACAATTAATTTTCCAAAGAGTACCCTGTATACGTACTTTTGTTTGCTCGTGACAAACACAAAACTCTCGTTATTAACCCTGAGTTTCCTTTTCTTAAAAACAGAATTAGAAAGTGGAATAATAAAAGCTTTGTAGGTGGGAATTTCGCTTACAAAATGTTAATGACATTTTAAATATTACGGTAAACAGCCTTTTTGATATCTCGCAATTTGAACTCTTTCGCTTCGCACATTGCGTATAGTCTCAGAGCCTCAACAAACAGTCCACAAACTGGAACTAATTCACCCAATTGAATTTCAAATTAATACGCTTTTAAACATTTCCAACCAACCAAAAAAAAAAAAAAGCCTTTTTTAAAAGAACATTATTTTTCAAGTTTCTAGCGATTTAAACTTGATACCCACACACAGGATACACTTAACTGGTTTTACATTTTATGTTTGTTATTGCGTGTCGTCGTGTTTGGAATTTAGAAATTCAATAAAATTCTTTTTGTAATGAAATAGTCTGTTTTAAAAAAAAACTGTATTAAGTGTTTAGAGAGTATGCGAAACGCTTTGGATTCATTCGTATTGACAATTAAAAAGTGTAAAATAGCATTAAAAATTATAAGTAGAATTTAAGGCGAGTAATTAAATTAATTACGCTATTCACTCGCCCGTTCGCATTAGTAAGATAAAGAAAGAAAGAAAAAAAAAGTTTCACGCCAATCAAAAACATGTGTGCGCATTGCTCGAGTGGGTGGAGTCCCCAGCAAATATGGTTGCTGCGCGTACCAAAAATAATAATTCGCCAAGTATATCGAATTACCCTCAACAAAAAAACACAATCTTCAAGTACATAAATATGTGCGACCTCATCACACGTTTTACTTTTAATTAATTACGTGAATAGAAATCAACCTGTTTTTTTTATTATTATTTTTTATTCGGGCAAAAATAAACACCGCGAACCCCTACAAAAGCTAAAGTTCCAAGTGTGTCCGTCTGGAACTCTTAGAAATAAAATTACAAGTTGTATATGTGTAGGATTAAGAATTATTATTGAAACCTACACACACACTGATCAGCAGCAACAACTATCAGAAACAATGAACCAAATCGAGAGAATAATAGGCCTACTGATAAAAATATAAACCGCACGCCACTGCCACGTACTGATAGCTTCAAACTGACACTTCTGACAACTTCACGAATTCGTTTTCACGGAAATAACTTTTTATTATTATCATTTCTCGTTTGTCGCCTAATAACTACGCAATATATTTTGATACAATTGACAAGTCCAATTCTTTTTTTTACCGGTACCCATTTTCCATTTTCAATTTGACTTATATTCTCCCACACGTTTGAGTATCATCAACTCTCTAATAACTCCATATAAAGATAGATAAATGATGTCATATCAATTACAGTATTATGTCGATAATAGTAAAAAAAATATAATCACTGGTTTCAGAGCTTTGAAAATTAAAATGAGGCAAGTCGGGCTTCTCCACCAACATGTTTCGATTGTTATCAACAAAGCATTTTAATATTATTATAATAGCGGACTTTTAAATTTAATTAAGTACTGAACATTATAATAATTGTATCGCTCGACCCTTTAATGTTTTCACCGTTGTTGTTGTTAATTACGACGGCATTTATTAAGATCTTACTTTGGCTATAGGAACAAGATATGATATAAAATCTACGATTTCAATCTTAATTATTATTATTATTTTTTAAAGTAATACTAAAAACACAAATAGTAAAAGCGCATTATTAATAATTAATTAGCTAAACCAAAAGTTGGCAGAGTAGGAAATAGCTTTCATGTAGATGAGGTACCGGTAGCTAAACCTCCGCAAATTCCTTCTACCTATGTAAAATATAATTGTATTTAAATACTTGTCAACTGCGACAATATTGATATAACCCTAAAAAAATAAAAAAATATATGTAAACACCTCGTAATATAACCGCTAACTTGTCAAACAAGGGCGTTTCCCCTGCAATCTTAAAAACAAAAAAAGTAAATAATGTGCGATATAAAAAACCCCCAAACAGAGAAAAATAATGGAATAAAGAAAAAAAAAAACACGTGGTTAATCTTTAAATTAAATTCGATAAAATCATATCGAATGAAGAATTGTTTAGCTGTCATTTTGTGAAAATGTGAAAAGCCTATTAAATTCTTTAACAAGGCTGTTGTAGGTCGCCCATCAACACTCGTATCACCCACTCGCTCGCATATTTTTTTTTCTTTTTTTCTAAACAATATTATGAACTAGATTTAAATTTTTATTAGTTCCACGGTCATCGAAAAAAATGTGGCAATCAAATTAATAAATCTTAACGTAGGCGATCACGTCGTTAAAATAAGTTCATTATTATTCGCCCACTTTAAAAGCCCCGCGTTCATCGTAAATAAAAGTAGAATATGTCAACAAAAATTTTCACGATCAAAATAATAATTTGAAATAAAAACTAAACAAAAAATATAAATATATCCTAAACAAAAAATTAAAAAAAAAAAGTACGGTATTAGAACATAATTGTGTTAGAACACAATGTAATTGCTGTCCAGCGGGTATCGTAATCGTGAAATTAATGAGAAAAATTCGCGACTTTTTCGCGGCAAAAAAAGCAAAAAGTAGCAGAAAAAAAACTTTTTCATCATCATCATCATCAGTCACAAGCAGAAGGAAAAAAAACCCCACATATTATTATTCTTTAACCTTTCTAACACGTACTTACTCGATGCGTTATGCAAATGAAGATGAAATAACTACAATTCACACGGCTCAACCGACCCAGCCTTCTTCCTGCCCTTTTTATCGAGGTGGAAAAAGAAAAAAAAAGTTGGGAGCAAAATAAAAACCCTCCCCCACCACTACCCCTGCAGTGAAAGTGGTGCAAGTGGAAAAAAAAAGGTATCTTGACCTCTTCTTCTTAATACGAGATGATGCCAAAGAGGTCACTTCAAAAGGTCTCTCCCACCAAACAAAATTTCTTGACGTAGATAAAGGCTTTGCGTGCCAAAAACTTTTTTGACTGACCTTTTCTCTCGCATCCGCTGATCTCCTCGTGTGTCCACTTTTTTTCTTCTTAATATTATAACCCATAAACATCATCTCGGAACCTGAAAATAAGAATTACAACAAATTAAAAGTCGAGGAAAATAAAAAAATAAATTTATTTTTAATACTTTTTTTCCATGCATAAATAAACCACGCTCAAGTCTTTCTCACATCAACAACAACAACAAACCCGATTCCCACCTTTCAACCCACCTCAAACACATGTCTCGAGTTGTGTACAAACAAATTCTTGGTTCCCACCGTTTCAACTTTACTTCATTATCATCACTAATCTTTTTTTTTTTTTTTTTTAAAAAAAACTTCTTCCTTCATTCTCTTTATCTATTTCTTACTACTCTCGATTACGATTCCATCGTTACCATTATTATAATTATTAATACTACTACTACTACTACCCTATAACACTACAATACTTAATTTTTAACCGCATTCTGCAACTTATGATAAACTTATCTTTTAATTTTTTTTTTTACTTACTCCTATATATGAGAGTTAGAAAAAAAAAACACAAAACAACTAATGAAGAATAAATGATGAAAAATTTATAATGATGGTTGTTGATTGTAATAGTTAGAAACGGGCAGCAGCAGTAGAGATAACAATTATTCGGCATCACAAAACGTTTCCATAATTGATTTATCTTAACGAAAGACAAAAAAAAAAAAAAAAAGAAGAGAAAAAACATGGGTAGAAGCAAAATTTATGTCCTCGTTAACGAATGCCCTAAAATTCCGATTCCACTACTACACCCAAAAAACTTTCTTTTAAAGCTCATAAACGTTAAGTATTTTATTTTTTTATTTTTTTAAATTTTAATTGTTATTGAAAATGCTGTCACCAACTTTTTCCTATTTTTAAACAAGCAAAAAAAAAAAAAAAAAAGAACTAATACACGTGATAATAACCAGGTGAAAAAATAAACTGAGTGGGTAATACCCTTAAACCGTGTTCAGCTAACGCAGTTCAACATTAATTTTAATTATTAGAATTTGGAACAAAAAACATTATTATCATTTTGCGCGGTGGATTTTATAATTATTATTTTTACGATGATCCCTCGTCTAGCCCGAGTGTTTCTTCACATCGCTATTGAAGGGGCTTGTAGCTAAAACAAAGACATTTCCAATTTTAAAATGATAAAAGAAAATCGATTAATTTTGCTGTTCTATTTTGACTTATATTAGTGAAACCATCTGAGCAAGCATTAAATATTTGGGGGGGGGGGGGGGGGGG
>JAQGAZ010000396.1:0-65054 GCA_034692225.1 Polydesmus complanatus | reverse complement strand
TTTCGGAAGATTTTTTTTTTTAGCGCCAATTCAATAATGCCTTCTACTGGCGCTACCTATAATTAAAATTACCTTGACTTTTTATCACTAGATGGCAGCACTTCAGAAGACGTTGTATTTTCTTCTAAAGGAATAAATTTTGTTACGGAACTTGAAAAGACGTGCGGGATTTATTATTCTAGTGACTTATTCTATTTTATTTAATTAAAAGCTCAGTTTTTGAAGTGAAACTTCTTTACAGCCTGTCTCACTTTTCTACCACGCATTCATTTTTTTTAAAATAAATGTCGGCTCATCCAAGGAGCGATCGATATAACTTTTTGATCCCTAAAACTCTTAATTTGTTCGATTTAAACTTTATTGATAACAATCAAACAAAGTTTACATGAATTACAAATAAAAATGTTTAATTCGGAATAGTGAGGAAAAATCATTGCTTCAATTATTTGGCAATATTTTTTCGCTTTATACAAAATCGAAACTTTCGTCGTGGAACAAAAACAAAAATTCGAAAGTATCAAGATGGTTTCATTAAAGATGATGGGTTGAACGCAATTACTGTACTGTATTAAAACTTATATGACGTTAATTAATTTCCTCTAGCCATTCCAGGAGGAGGAGGTCCTCTCATAGCTGGCGGAGCACCTAAAGGCGCACCCATTCCTCGCCCGACAGCAGCTGGCATACTTCCTAACATTTAAACAAAAAAATTAATACATACATTAAACTTTATTATTGAATTAAACAAACCCATCATTGTAGGAGGAGGTCCCATCATTGTAGGAACACCGCGTCCTGGCGGCATACCCGGAGGTGGAGCACCCATTCTGGGTGGTGGCGGAGCACCAGGTCGAATTTGAGGTGGTGCAGCAACAGTCGCACCACGTGCTTGTGGAGTCATCATTTGCTGGGATGGTCCACCAACACCTCTCACCGGTCCTTGCAATCCTTTAAATTCAACAGTTAGTTGGTTCATTAAATTTGCGTTTCATTACAATTAAAATTACCTGCTGGAGCAACTCCAACTGGAGCCACTGGTAAACCTCTTCCCGCTGCTCTACCGATACCAGGTCCTGGGACGGCACCAGGGATTGGCACACGAGGAATATTCTCCTAAAATAATACATTAGCAAAACATGGCAATGGTTGAAACGGAGAACACATTAATTTTACTTCTACTGGTGGCGGTCCTTCAACAGTCATAGATACAATGTTTTCGCCTCGAAGTAAAACTAAACCCAATACTCTCTTTTCTTCGCGCTCTTGTTGTTTAGCATGCTTTGGCTTTATCTTTCGAAACTCCTCACAGTCTCCCAAAATTAAATTCATATGCTTGTCAAAGGCTACATATAGAAACCAATTATTAGAAATGGTTCAAGAATATTCATCTTAAAAATTAGTCATACCTTTAAACGTTCCAATAAATACTCTACTATCTTGAAGCATAACTCTCATTCTATAATTAAGATGCTGTTGCATCTTATTATTTTTGCTGATCGTCTATAAACATTTTAAAAAACATATCGGCGTTAGTTATAAGATCATAGTTACGGTATTTTTCTCATTAAGTTATCGTTGCAATTTGTAAATATCAGTTAAAACTATTAATAAAAAGTTAAACAAAAAAGTGTTTCTTACCATTTTTTAAAAGGATTACTGTATAACACAGCTAATAATTTTAGATGATTGTAGATTTCTAAAGACACCCAGCAACCTTCTGATTAATCAAAAGCCCGCCATTGTTGGGTACTGGAGCACGCTTGCCGGTGCTCAACGTTTTTGTGACGATTGGTCAGATTCACTGTGAACCAAATGAAACTTTGCACTCAATATAAAATAATACTAAAAAATAAAACCACAAAATGCAGTTAATTTAGCAAAATATTAGCGAAAAAAATACAATAATAATATTGAAAGCAAATTTAAAATTCAAATATTTTACCAGCGGCGGAAATCAAACAAACAAACGATAGTATCGCCAGAGCATCACATTATCGATTTCTAAAATTTATAACTTTTTGAACCTTCGGCCTATCGGTACCGGAATAAGGATTCACCGTTATGGATTTTGGTGATGTCCTTTGTCGGACCCTATATGTCGGTACCATTTCGTTGGGTACCGATAGGTCACTAAACTTTTTTTTTTTTAAATTATAATACGGTATAGAATAATTTGTTTTAGAAACATAAAAAAAAATAATAACTAAAAAACCAGCAAAACTTTATTTAGGATAATTATAACTTAAAATTTGTAGCAACAAATTTTATTTTCGTATTTACGGAATCCATTATGGGCCAATAAAAATAAACAATGTTTAATAATTGTAATTATTCTACAATTTTGGCTGAATATAAATTAATGAAAGAAGTCTATTATACTTTTGAAACTTAAAACGCTCAATATATAAGTTATGATTAATTCATTATTACAAATTATAAATTTTTTATTTAGATTGCCAGTAAGAGGTTTCGTATTACAGTGTTTATTTTCTTTTGACAAAATTGCGTCATTTTATGTAAAAAGACACAGCTGTTAAGTAAGAAACGTACGCACCGCTTACACTCAGTAGCCTTGCGCGCTGGTATTTGATGTATTCCTACACATCGGTTACTTGACGAGAAAATAGTTCGTATACCTGTAGGTGGCAAATGTGATGCTGGATTAACCGTGAACGATGTCTAATTCTGGAAACAGAAGAAATGGAGCTGTTAAAATACGCTTAACTAGTAAGTTAACTATATTTAAGTGTTAATTTATTGTTTGGTAGTGGTCAAATTATGAATGTGATTAAACAACGGCTACAAATTTGGTATGAGTACCGCGACAACGAAATGCATTTTTGAGTACATGTACCTTTCTCAATGATAAAATGGCGGAGATATTATGGTATTTTGAACTCCTGACTGGTCCTCAAAATTTTCTTTTCTGGCGTCATTTCAAGCTTATTAATTCAAAATGCCGTCAACATTATACAGAGCTGTAGCCTGTTAATTATTTATTTTAAATAATTTAACCGTTTAAGCGTAGTAGTTATTATGTTATTTCTTAATGAGCACAGATTATATTGAGGTATTTTTTTTTGAGGGGCTTAAGAAATTCGTTACAAAAAAACATTGTAAATACAAATACAGTAACTTATTGCATTTTACATCAAAGTTTAATTTATCAAGTAAGTATTTTAATATTACGAATATGATTTTTAAATAATTTATTTCGATGAAAAAAAAAAGTAAAAAGCGACGGATTTTATTTCGCTAAAAAAATATTAAAGTAGAGATGACATTTAATTATGGTGCTCAAAAAAATATTTTGTCGAAGCTTTAAACTACCGGTATTTTTTTTTAAAAATAATTATGATAATTATTAATATACAGTACAGGTCTTTTTTAAATGACATCTTGAGGGCAAAAATAAAAAAAAAAGTAACAAACTATGATTATAATACACTTACGGCTTTCGTTTTGCCCAAGAGTTTCAAAGCGTATCAATGATTGGTAGTGAAGCGTTTAAATATTTTGATTACAATATTTTTTTGTATGCTGCTGGATACAAACGTCAATAATAATTTTTTAAGATATAAAGACTATTATTCTACCGTAGCGTAACCTATACTGACCAACCATATCAGAAAGTGTTTGGAAAACAAAAGAAAATTTGTCCTAATTTATATTTTAACAAAACTCAATATTTTATAATTTTAAAATGCGCTAAAACAAAGAAAAATCAGTACTTGTACTGTAATTTATATTTTAATAAGAAGGAAATTTATTGAAACCAGAGCAGGGTTAAATTCGCATACTGTACAGTATAAGTGTAAATGAGAAGGAAGTAATAATTATGTTGATAAATTAACCGAGACTGAAGGTGGATTAAACAGCTTAATAATTCTGCTAGAATGGGCAACCGGAGTAGTGTTGGTCGCCTTAGCGGCGTAACATTTCATTAAAACGTTATTTTTAAAGAGATTAAATTAAACCCGGCGCCGGACATTGACAATTTTATGAAATATGAATATAGAACGGTCCAACAGCAGCAGTTTTATAATAATTATTATTTTAGATTTTGATCTTACACATTTCGAATGCTGCTCCATATCATCTACAGCATTAGTTTTATGTACTGTATTTGTAACCATTTAGGATTATGCTCTGCCCTATTTATTTTTATTATTGTAAATAAAAATTGTCTTAAAAGCAATTTTTAACTTTTCAAAAAGGGTGACGAATGGTATCGATAAATAACCCATTAATGATAAGCTAAGGTCATAGACAGATGATTGAATATTCACCAAATAGCGAATAACAATTATTTTAGCAAAACAATTAATTATTGTTTTACTGTAGCAGCTAATGGCAGTAGGCGTTCGTGAGTAGGTGTGACCCTCGGAGGGAATGAGTTAACCACTAATATTTACACGATTATGTAGGTATAGAACAGGATGATGAGTTTTTTTTTTCTTCGTGTTAATATTGCGTGACACAATGCTCGTGTTAAGAATGAGTCTATCGCTCAAAACGTCTGGGACGAAAATTTCAGTTTATAACTGTGGGTGTTAAGATTATGCAAATAAATATTCTTTAAAAAAATATAATATGATTGCTGTTTTAGTTAATAATTTTATTTCAAAGAGAAATTGAATTGAACAAAGATTTTTGTTGGAGTCGGCGATTTATTTGGGTTAGTTAATCAGCAGATTGTTTCACATTTTAATTAATTTTTAAAGCTTACCCTCTTTAGTTTTCCACTATAAGCCGTTACCGCAGCGATATTTTCAACAGATATATGGGTCTACTAATTTAAAAGTCTAGACTGGCTATTATATCACATTTCGTATTCAGCACTACAATGATTCGTTGTACAAGTATAAATTAAAATTATAAGATTTTGAATGAAATTATTATTTAAAAAAAAAAGCGTTTGGGTTACATTTAATAATAGCACCTTACATCCATATAGTTGATCTATCTTTTTTTTTTTTCTAAGAAAAAACTACTTTATAAAGTAAGTACAGTATTAAAATTCTTCATCTGCAATTGTTAACGCGGGGTTTTTTTTTGTGACGAAAGTTGGTTAGTAAAAGTAAGTTCCTTCGTCTAGTAAATTGTAGGTCATCTTCTGATCTAATTATTGGTTGCTTAGTTACGAACTGCTATGAATGCAGTCATATTTATAATACTGGAGATGTTACTTCTTGGTGAATTTAAGTTTTCATCGACTAATTTTTTTAAAGTTTGACTGCTTGTCTCTTTACTGCTTAAGAATAAGAAAAAAATAGCCATTTTAATTAACATATAGATAACTGTCGTACTATCACGAGCATGTATTTCGAATAAATAATGTAGGCCAATTAAAATTTTTATTGCTATAGCATTTCTATGTAGTAACTATGGTATGATCTTTAAAGATATTTTTCAGTACCGGTAGATAATTTTTTCTCTACGTTTTAATAAAGGATTGACATTACAAAATAATATTGGCGTATAGTATTGCTATATCAGTTTATTATTAATATTATTATTTAAAAAAAAAAAGAAAAGCAAAACTAAATTGCAATTCGACAAAAATATTACATTAATTTTCTACTACAAAATGTTTGAAAATAGGATGCGGTTTTATAAAATGTAATTATCGGCTAATAATAATCATCGGTATTGGATTGTTGGTCTATGCAGATTCATTAATGGTTGCAGTATGGTTATGATTTTAGGTGTTGGTAAGGGTCATGAACTGACCTCTACGGCAATTAACAGTATTTTTGCATACTATTTTGAGATTTGGTCATAATATTCATGAATGGGAAAAAATACATCTTGAAATCGGGATTTTTGCAATGCGCTTTAAAAACAGTTAATTTGACGCAATGCATTCTGAAATGGGTTTAAAAAATGTACATACCCGGTCGTGTTAGTGTATGTACAGTATTTAACTCCAAAGAGAATTTTTATTTGGAAAATGACGTGAAAAAGAAATTTCTACTTGCAATGTACTTTATTATTAAAGATGTATAATACCGGTATAGCAATTACATGTGACGTAGTGTAATTTGTTATGGACAAAAACAGCGGACAGTAATTATGTACATTTTTACCGCGTTTTGATTTTTGCTAGCGTTAGCACGCCTTTGTTGAGTAACAACGTAATAAAATGTCGCGTCGTAGTTGGATGGGTGACTCCTACTCTTAATTACTTCTGGGTGCATGAACACATAATAGGGGTGACATTCTGGCTTCTTTAGGCTCTCTGTCTTCCCTGTAGTCGTTATAAACCTGAGTTAGCTCGGTCAGGATGGGACAGCGTAAACCACGATCAATGAAACTAATATTTTCTCCTTCAACAAACACTTCCTCGTTCTCTTTTGTTACAAATCCAATTTGATTTATTAGTGCTGGATAAGTTCTAAGCCAATTAGCAATTACACGTCAAGGATTAAACAGTACTGTCGCCATCTCAAATTTAAGATCAAAACACCATGTTATTAAATGATATACCGATATCAAGAATAATATTAATTTACATTTTAAATTTATAATAGGAAGTTGCCAAGTACATGTTCGCCTAAGACTAAACTACAGTGATGTATTATTTTTGTCGGATGAACGAATAAGTTAGGTTTGCTAATGGTCAATATAAGACACTTGTGGTGCCGTTTCAAATTTCTTTATAATACATGTACAGTAATATCCCTTTCGTCCTTGAATGAACTTTAACTCTGGCACACGCGAAAATTTAAAAAAAGATATTGAAAAACAGAGATTTGACGAGGTCAAGTTAAGAAAAGGTTTCCCCGGAAAACTTGTACCAAAAGTTTACTTTCAAGCAAAAAAATGTGGCGTCCTTATATTTTTTAATACGATCATTGTACAAATGCATTTGCCACTGCTCGATCAAGGCAAAATGTGACAAAAGATTTGTCGGTTACCAAAGCCCTTTGAATTCAGTTTCGAATACGACCAAAATGTAAATGGAGAAATTGAAGGAGGGGGACTGGAGGAGGTTTGGAATGGAGGGGCAAGATGTGTTTTTCTCACCTTAAAAAGAAGTTGGATTGTGAACTCAAGTCTGACCTGTCGGGATCGGCGTTGTGAAGGAGTGCTAGTGGGTAGTGCAGTAATCTTTATTCGTTCTTCTAGGTCTTGTGTTATTGTATGGTTGGAGTCTGACGTTTTGTGGTACGGGGTTGAGGGTAGTAGTAGACGAGTCTTGGGGGAGAAGGGTCAGTACAAATCTGCTGTACACTGTACTGCATTTTCTCTTTCGTTCTTTTTTTTTTTTTTTTTTTGCAAATTTACAGTTCTAACCTTGACACCATAAAGTTTCGTTGTTAAGTTAAAAAAAAAGCTTTGTACATGTACGTGAAATGAATGAATTTACATTTTTCAAAGGGGGAGGGGGGGATTAAGAGACTATCAATCCAAGATTTTTGTTATTGATCTTGAGAATCGTCCTTGTCTGAAAAAATATTATATTATACAGTATTGAACTGTAATGTCGCCGATGATTGACACCATGAGAGAGAGAGAGCGATAGCGTGGGAGTGAAGACGTTTTATTTTGATCAACCATAATGTTTTTAAGAATAACTAACCGGTAACTTAATATTACTTATTAAGTTACTGCGAAGTTATTTTTAATTTAAAGAAATAATATTGACAAGTATCATTTGATTGTGATTGATTATATCGATATTTAATATTGGTGTATAACTTTTACTATTGCGTAAATAATTTAAAAATAATTTTGTTCTTTTCTTCTGAATTACTAAAATGATACTGCTCAGCTCAAATTTTATCACCACCTTGTATTTTTAGAAAAATGTCACTCGATCCGCTATTGCGCATATAACCGGGTAATTGTATCGAAGTAAAAATAATGAAGGCGTCAATGTTGTCATCATTTGAAATAATAAAACTAGGACGCATTAATTGAGAAATCAAGGTTCAAGATGCGTAAATGAGTGGATCTAGATTATGATTAATTTTTGTCTATTCTAAAAATTTGTCGACTGGCGCCAACTTTTTTTTTGTCTTTGCTACTACAATGAATGCTGAATTGCCGATTTGTAAATGCAATTACATTTTATTTATTAAATCACAACTTTAGCTAGTAGTTAAATGGACTATTTTTAATAGTATAATATGTGGAAAGTACTTGTGGAAGGAGATACATGTAATTTGAATTTTAATCTTGGTAAGTCGTTTGACAGTTAAATGATCGCCCGCAATCGCTTATTGCGAAAGTAAAAACATTGCGACGGATGTTTTGACAGTTAGCGGACAATCTTGTTTTCTTTTTAAAATTTTTAGACTTAACTTATTGTAATTTGTAAATGTTCTACTCTTGCTTAATAATTTTTGCGAAATTTTCGAAATCGTTTGCAAAACTAATAACTACGTTACGGTATCTTGTGTTTTAAATTTGAAGATTAAAATCTATTAGTAATAATTTAATTGACATATGTTGTGATTTAAAGCACACACAACCTTTTGAGAAGTGGTTTACAGTATTAAGAAATTATTATTATTTCACGAAGACGTTAATTTTGCTGTGCCGTTTGAAAGCGATCATCTTTAATAATATTGAGGCGTTGGGAGACAGACCGGAGTTATGTTTTTCAAAGCGAGATCTCGCAGTTCAGTGCTTTTAATACCGGTAATGGGTCTCTATTACCAATTCTGAATTTTTTTATTTATTTAAACAACTTTTACTGTATTATGCTTTGATATATACTCCGTATATATATTTTTTGAAATTTGAATTGGCTTTAATTATCGTTTTAATCCTGTTTTGGGCGTTTTGAGAAATCTTGGCAAACCTTTCCATTCAAGAAACAAATCGCCCGCTTAAAGCGAAAGCGTCTTTATTTTTGAGCCAGTGGCCCTTGGACTTCTTTAAATAAACTGTAATTGAATGGAGTGCTTTTGCTCTGCTAATTTTCTCTAGGGCTAAAAACACCTAAACCGAATTTTTTTTTTTTTTGTTATGAAATCTCTTTTGCAATTTGTCATACTGTTGTTTTTTTTTTTAAATAAAAATGTCGATTGGTCCGGTTGGTTTCAACGCATTAGCATTTTTAAATTGTGAGCAAGTAAAATAAATAATACTATTAGTGAAGACTACAGGGACAATCAAAAATGTTGAATTGCAATAAATTACAATAATTAATATTGTTATTAAAGCAAAAATTTGATAATTTTGCATTTTGTCTGTGAGGTTTAAAAATGATTATTAATTTGTCCTATCTAATTTCACTGTACGTTTTTGCACGTTTCGCCGCTTCATTTACTATTAATGGGCCTGTTCTATTCTTTTGATTCAAGGTTTTTAAAATTGCTCTGAAACTGGCACGGTTTACTAGAATACAAAACTAAGCTTTATCTTTTAATGAATTTTTTTTTTCAAATGCTATTCAAGAAAACATTTACCAATGCGCCAATCTAGACTGGTAGTGCTCATCTTCTAACCAGATGAGGATTTAAAGTGACGTAGCGTGTCTAGTTTTGGATTTTGCTTTAATCCTGACTAAAATATTTTTGAGTCTGTTTTAGCAATTAAGTTAAACTTATATTCGTCAAGTATGTCGAACTCATTTTGTTACTAGTAAATTATTGTAGCTCAGGTTAGGCACCACAATCATGTTACCAGATGTTTTTTTTTTAAATTAAAGCATGGTTTAAGACCACATTTTATACATGCCTGCATGACATTGTATAATAGTTATGAAGAAGGTAAATGTTGACATAATAATTATTATTGTCAAGATCGATGTAATTTTTAATATTAGGTTGAATTGGCGTTTCCTTTTTATGGTCGTCTTGAAAAATGAAAAGATGAGACTAAATACGAGGCCGAGGGCAGTGAACTCTTTGCCCTGCTTTCTATTAAAATCTGGTCTCTGCTTTCCTGACTTGTTTTTTTTTTTTTTTTTGTAATTTCTTTAATATTAGCTGAAACATTTTTTTTTTTTTCGGAGTATTTTAACTAGTATTATTCTTTAAATACTTTAAGAGACTATTTGATTAAACTGTTATAGTAACTTAACTTCGTTAAAATTTGAAAATTTGTATCTTTTGTATATACAGTAGCCTATTAAGTTCTAATATGCTTAGTTTATTGACATTGTCATCTGTGAGATTTCTGCGTATTTTTGATTATAATGTAATCATTTACGCCAGAATGAATTTGAGTTTATTTCCTTTTGACTACATTTTAACACGCATGCATAGTACATTATTACAATATCAAACCATAAGTTTAAAAGAAATTTTATTTTTTTAAGGGGATAAAAATAATTAAAACTGTTTTTTATCATTGATCAACTCCGTACTTAATAAAACCCGTGGTTTTATTCAAGTTTGACCTACCAGCATTTTGTACGCTGTTTAATATTGATTGGGAAACGGATGTGATGACGTGGTAAATATTATTATAGGAAACGAGGTTAAAATGTGTTTCAAAGGGTATTTGGAAGTCTGGATATTGGATATTATAATAAATCAGGAAATAACGGCTTGAAAATGGTCATTTCCTAATTTATTGTATAGTTGATGGAAGTTTTCTTTTTTGCGGTTAGCGATTTCAAAACTGTTTTAATGATTTATTTATTGGAGTGTAATTATTTGCTATAAGATTTAAGTTGCATTTTCACTAGTATGTGGACATGTTTTGTCGGAAGTTCGATAAGTATCATCCACAGCTGTCCATTAAAAAATACTGCATAGCTTACGTGGCCGTAATTATTAGTATTACCGGAAGTTTTATCTGCTAGGTTTACCCTGTAAATTTATTATAATAAAGTTTACGTAAAAAAGAAATTAATTACGGTATTATAATGTAAAAAAGGGGATAGTCTACAAAATCAATAATTATACTATATTTTTGTTTTCTATTTTCAGTTCTCTGCGCAAAAAATCTTGCCAAAAAAGACTTTTTCAGTAAGTTTTTTTTTTTTTTTTAAATTTAAAAAGTTTTATAATAATCTTAACTATTTTGTTAATTTAGGGTTACCAGATCCGTTTGCAAAAATTAGCGTGGATGGCTCCGGGCAGTGTCACAGTACAGACACTTGCAAGAACACGCTGGATCCTAAATGGAATCAGCATTATGACTTGTAATTTTAGTAATAATTAATATTTTAATTTATCAGTTAAGATTATTTTGATTTTTAGATATATAGGAAAATCTGATGGAATTACAATTAGTATATGGAATCAAAAGAAAATTGCCAAGAAACACGGCAGCGGCTTTATGGGATGTGTGCGAATTATGTCCAATGCCATTCAAAGGCTAAAGGACACGGGCTGTAAGATTTTTAAATATAAAGTAACTGAATGTCTGGTTTTTGACAAAATTTTAAAACGCGATAGATCAACGATTAGATTTGACGAAGAGCAACCCAGAAGATCCTGAAACAATAAAAGGGCAAATTGTTGTCAGTTTATTGTCACGTGACGGTCATGGTTGTGGGAGTCAAAATGTCGTTGTTGATACGCTCGGAAATCTTTCATGTCCAGATGAACTTCCAGAAGGATGGGAAAAAAGAAGGACAACAAACGGAAGAGTTTATTATGTAAATCATTTTACTCGGACTACACAGTGGGACATTCCTACAAGACCAGCGTATGAAATGCTACCTGCAGCTACTTCTGGAAATTCTAGAGGGCCTGATGGAGATAACGCTAGTGATAATGGTGGTTCATCAATAAGGAGACGATCAACGAGACACCGGCATTACCTTGGTAGGAATCAACTTCATCAGCCTCTTGACTTACCTGAAGGCTATGGTAATATTGCGCTTGTTGTTTATATTAAAAACCTATTAAATAAATAAAATTTGGGGTGTTTTAGAAATGCGAACGACGCAGCAAGGTCAGGTTTACTTTTATCACGTAGCTACTGGTGTTTCTACATGGCATGATCCTCGTGTACCGCGTGATTTAAGTGGAATCAACCCTGATGACTTGGGTCCTATGCCTCCAGGATGGGACAGACGATATACAGCTAGTGGCAGAGTTTATTTTGTAGATCATAATAATCGGACGACGCAATTTACTGACCCTCGTCTTTCACAAACTCTTATATTACAAAATCTTCGAAAGTAAGGCGTACTTTATAGTATTTATCATTAAATTTCTCTGAATTATATTTTGTTATTATTAGCAGTAGTAGCAGCAGGAACGAGAATCAACTTGTAAATGTAGTTAACGAAGGAACAAATCATAATCATCGAACTGGAAATAATCATCAGCATCATAATCATTATCATTATTCGAATTCTAATTCTAATTTTCAAAACCATAACCATAGCAATGAAGTTCATAATATGACTAATACCGGTATCAATAGCAATAGTCATATATCAACATCGTCTAACAATAAAGATATAAATAAGGACGGGGATTCACCATTACCAAAATATAAACGCGATTTAGTACAGAAAATGAAGACTCTGCGGGCGGAGCTTCAATCGTTACAACCACAGTCAGGTCACTGTCGTTTGGAAGTATCTCGAGAAGAAATTTTTGAGGTTTAATTGCATCATTTACAATTATTTGTGACGGCTGTTATAAATTATTTTCCATGTAGGAATCATATCGGTTAGTGATGAAAATGAAACCAAAAGAGTTAAGAAAACGATTGATGGTAAAGTTCCGTGGAGAGGAAGGTCTAGATTATGGCGGCGTAGCTAGGTGGTTTAATTGCCATAACTTTAATCTTTAAATATTTATCATTTATTTTAATAATAGGGAGTGGCTTTATCTTTTATCACACGAAATGCTCAATCCCTACTATGGCTTATTTCAGTACTCTAGAGATGATATTTACACTTTACAAATTAACCCAGATTCGTCTGTTAATCCAGTAAATACTTTGTGCTATTTTGCTATAAAATATTATAATTAACTTTTCTTTTTTTGTAGGAACATTTATCATATTTTCATTTTGTCGGAAGGATTATTGGGTTAGCTGTTTTTCATGGGCATTATATTGATGGAGGATTTACAATGCCATTTTATAAAATGCTGTTGAATAAACTTATTTGTCTTGATGACATTGAAGGTGTAGATCCTGAACTTTACCGAAGTCTAACGTGGATGTTGTACGTTGTATTTGAAAACTGTAATTGAGACATTAGTTAAATTATATTTCTTGTTTTTCAGAGAAAACGATATTACCGGTGTAATTGAAAATGCGTTTTCTGTTGAGCATAGCGCATTTGGTCAAATTCAAGTTCACGAGTTGAGACCTAGAGGAAAAGATATCGTCGTAAATGAGGAAAATAAAAAAGAATACGTTAGGTATTTACTATTTCTAATTTTGTATTGCGAGTCTGGATTATATTTATACTAATTTTAACTAGACTATACGTTAATTATCGATTTATGAGAGGGATTGAACAACAGTTTCTAGCTCTTCAAAAAGGATTCAATGAATTAGTTCCTCAACATTTATTAAAGCCTTTTGACGAAAGAGAGTTAGAAGTAATTATCATCGTAATCAAGATTATAATTATACTCATTGATTTAATAAAAATTTGTATTCAGCTCGTAATTGGAGGGTTAGGTAAAATAGATTTGGATGATTGGAAATCCAATACACGGCTAAAGCACTGTACTGCTGAAAGCAGTATTGTCAAATGGTTTTGGCAATGCGTTGAATCATATGATGAGGAAATGAGAGCTCGGGTTCTGCAATTTGTCACAGGCAGTTCTCGAGTACCATTACAGGGGTTTAAAGCTCTTCAAGGTCTAATTGACTTTATAATTATTTAAACTATTCATATAAAATTTACATAAACATTTTATGTTAAGGTTCAACTGGAGCAGCTGGGCCGCGATTGTTTACTATTCATCAGATTGAAGCAAGTGCAGATAACCTTCCTAAAGCACATACTTGGTATGTTGGTTATAAAAGTAGTGTAAAATTAAATGTTTTAGTGCCTAGAATAATCCGTTTTTATTAAATTAGTTTTAATCGCATTGATATTCCACCGTACGAAACCTACGAAAGGCTTTATGAAAAGTTAACTCAGGCTGTTGAAGAAACTTGTGGATTTGCAGTGGAGTGAAAATTCATTTGCGCAATGCTATCATAAATCATTATAAATGAAGGATTGCTTTAACCCATATTGGGATATGGTATGCGTGTATTGATCATCACATGCTGGATTGCTTGATAGGCATATGCAAATCGATGATTAAATTTATTGGTGGTTAAATGGGACCACGATTTCGGGTGTAGTGAATCACATATCGGTTCATCTTCCGGTGAAAGGAGATGGCTCACATATACTGACTGTAGCTCACTCAAGTGTTCTCTCAAAACTCGATTGTTAAGTGGTGAATGGAGCTAAGCACGTGAAGACTATACACTGCCAAATATGTGAAAAATCCTCTTGTCAAATGAGGTAGTGACTTATTTTTGGAGTCACTGTGTGAATTTGAACTTTTTATTTATTTTTTTTTTTGTTTTTGTAAAAATACAGTAATGAATTTCTCTGGAATTTGCGTTTTGCTGCGGTTAATGAATGGCTGGAAACAGTTATCACTGTTAAAGGCACAAAGATAACCACGCAATTTTAAATATTGTATTGTTGTTTATAGTCATTTTATTCATTTTACAATTAATGAAACTTATAAAAGTCGGTACTAAAGTATCATTTATTTATCGTGGACTTACATGACCGTATTTTATATTTCCTTTGTATAAATTACATTATTTTTTATATTTTTCTCGTTTGTTACAATCGTCAAAAAAATTTACCTGGACCGTTTTTTGACAAAATTGCGTGGATTGTTCTTTGTAAAATTTCATACTTTACGATGAATATCATGGGGAAATAAAATATCTGAAATTGATTTAACATACTTTCGTACCGACCCTTAGAAATTTTGCTTACCGGTACCGATAATTAAAATATTTAAAATGATTATTCTTTCTTGGTTAAAGGCGTTTTTGCCAAAGTAGTTTAAATATAATGTTATGTTTTTAATAATACTACAGTATAATTAAATGGATTATATCAATCAAATACTTAAATGTTTGGTTTATGTTAATTTAGGTTTATCAATTTCTATTTGCTTGTGTTTTGTAATACAAACTTTTGGTATTTTTAATAGTATCTTATTTGGTGAATGCTGTTAAAGAAGCCTTCTAAATTTTAACTTCTCAAATAAAATAAAAATATTAGCAATATTCTGTAAATGTTAAATTGTAAAGAAAACCCATCTTTTTTCATATACAGTATTTCGCTATTTACGCTTAAATACATTCCAAATATACATTAAAATTTGAGCAAAAGTTTTAGCGTGGGAATTATTTGTTAGATTACTGCAAGTTTATAATAGTATAGTTATTAGTTTATAATAGTATTTTATTAGCATTTGTGAATCATATTTCAGAAAGCGATATCAAAATAATCATGTTTTTGTGTTAATATTATCTACATTCAGTGTAAAAAAAGGTTATTTTGTGAAATGTTTTGTTTTTCAATTAGCCGCTTTTATTTATTTTTCAAGGGTAGATTGAGAAGGGCATTTTCTTGTGTTTTACAAAACCGGGATGAATTTTGTAAAGAAATATCGAATTGTTAAAATTTGTGCAATTTCTTTTGTGTATGATTTTTTTACAAACTTTTTATTTGCTTAATATAACTTGAAAATCAATGTATTTATAACAATATTTACGTTTTTATTTTAAGGCGAAGTACAATGTTGTTTACGTTAGCAACCATCGCTTAGCAACGGTTGCTGGGCAAATAACGCTAAAAATTTAAATTTTCCATAGGTCTGTTCATTTGCTTGCATAATTTCCAGTAATTTGTTTTGCTTGCATAAAAACGTTCATTTGGCTGAATTCCTTCACTTTTAGCGTGTTCATTTGCTGTTTGTATTCAGTTTAGAGCATGCAGAATCTACTCCTCCTCTCGAGGAGGAGGTGATACATTACAGTAAAGCCATTCGAATTTGACGGTCAGCGACAGACTTTTTCCCGCGCGTCCAATGCGGAATCAAAAGCGTCCACTAGGAAGTTTACAATTCAGCCGCACTTTTTGGATTGGTGACGTCATTTCTACGCAACTTGCAGAATTAGCGACAGAGCAAATTAACAAACCTCTTGAGTTTGATGGTGGGTAGTTAAGTTTTGATTTCATTTCCATATAATTCGAGTTAAGAGTTTCACGGTCACTATGTCAAATCATAATAAGACGTCGCCTTTTTTTCCTGCTTTAAATCTCGATGGCAATCGCTCCCGAAGAGTTAGTTTAATTTTTATATTGATTTCTTAATTGAATGTACCGGTATTCAAAAATCATGTAGGCCTAATATTACATGTATTTAGCTTGCTAATGTCAATGTGAAGCGCAATCGAAAAACAGAGATTCCTCCCAAACGCAATCGAACAACGGAATTACCTCCTATTGAACGGCCGATTGATCTTAGAAATATGGAACGTACTCCAACAGAGTCTATTGCAAGGTTTTACAGTCCTACAGCTCAGCATTTGAAAATTAATCAATTTTCCAAAAAATGTAGAACTGAATTTCCAGAACTTCGCCGATTAAAATGTAGGTCTTTTTTTAAATTATGGGTATTAAAAAATATTGTTAATGAAGATATTAATTACAGTTTACATCCCGAATCAACCAAAAAAGTGTCATACTTGGGAAGAAATGAAAGCGCTTGACTTCAAGTAAAATTTATTTATGAGTATTTAGATTGATATTTTAGACGCCCAGTATTTACAATTATTACGAGCAGATCGAAATTTCCCGCAGCGGAAAGTCGGCCAATGTCTCCCGAGTGCCAACATTTATTAATTCAAGAAATTAGGACTCGCAAGACTATAACAAATGAAGAAATGGATGTAATGAGTGACTAATTTTAAATTTTATCGTTTTGATATTTACGTTGTTTGAAATTTCTAGATTTACCAAAGACTTTTAAATTCAGTCGCAGATGACAATTTTTCCGATTTTGACAAAACAACCGAAAACCGAATTATTAAAACAGTATTTGGCTTAGTTAATGTGAACAGATCAATGAAAATTAAATTGAGTTTATTATTGACCGAAGCGCAAAGCGGCTATCGGTTTAGTATGAAGAAAAGCACAAGTCAGTGATTTTACCAATTCCAAATTTGTAATTTTTAATTACAAAATACAGTAATAATTTTTTTAGTTGAATACATGATGATGGACACCAAAGAGAGTAAAAGATTAAAGATGCCTTCTTGGCCAATTAACAAAGAACCGATAGTAATTCGAGCACCAGTACCATGGAAAGACAATTGTGAAGCTGCAAGGCGTTTTTGTCATGATTTTTTATTTGTGAGCAGCCCAATTATTGTTGATTTAAATTATCAATGGACGAAAAGGTGAATGAATAACAAGAAAGTTATGATAATTTTTTTTAATATAATTTGTTAATAAAATCATTTATTTTTATTTAGTTTTTTGCAACTTAGCTTCATTAATATAGATGAATTCGATAAAACTTCGTTCATTAATAGCAAACTTCTTGAAAACGTAACTGCTCAATGTAAAAGAACAAGACGGCATATTACTGATGTGTAAGTAAAATGTAAATAAAATATTTTAATTGCGTTGATTAAATTTCAGAAACAGGTAATCAAACTATTTTTAAAATTTTCATTATTTTTATTCCTCAAAAGTTGGATTGCTAAAGTAGCAGATGCTTTTGCTAATCATGTTAAATATTGGAAGCCAATGGTACCAAAAAAAGCTGACAATAGACCTTCAGAAAGAGTTGATGCATTATTTAATTGTGTAGCATCTTTTTGTTCACACTTAATCAGAAATATAGCAACCAAATCGATAAATGGTTTTGTCGATTACATTGAAAATTACAAAGTAAATAAATTAAATTATGTTAAATAAATGTAAATAAATTTGAAACATTAATTTTTTTTATCAGTTTGGTAATGACTACAAAAATTTAAATTCATTAAAAAATTTTATAAGGAATCCATTATTAATTATTGAATTGGTTGTGCAACAATCGACAATCACATTTGAGCCAAATTTGGAAAGCGTTGAAAAAGAATTAATTGATTGTGTTAAAGAAGTAGTTAAACACAATGACAAACTTCCAAAAGTATGAATAATCAAATTAAAGTTTGTCTAAAAATAAACTAAAATATTGTATATAATTTTTTTTTAGGTGGAACTAATAATGTTTCCTGAAATGAAACATTTACCTTTATTTTTATTATCAATAAAAGAAACCGACGAACTATTGCAAAATGCAATCACTGCAATTGTTGCGGTATTCAAAAAAAATTTAATTGGAATTCAAAAGTAATATACCAATTGATAAGTTCATTTCAATTTAAATTAATAATTTTTTTTTGTAGATATATTCACATTTATGATAAATATTTACTATTGATTGATCCTCATTTAGAATTGGAATATGAAAATTATATTAAAATGGAAATTGGAACTAAAAAGTTTCGTGAGGTGAGTGATTAATAATTGTTAACTATTAATCATAAAACTAGCTCAAACCCCAATTTTTATTTTTTAAAAAATACTGTATAATATGCACGGTCAATTCATTTAAATATGTCTTGTATTTTTTTAATTTAGAAACTAAAGCTTTTAACTCAATTATATGATGAAATTATTTTACTTCCTCAACAAGTAGCGTTTAATTTATTTTTATTGGATAATTCTCGTTTACACGAGCAGTTGTGCCAAAAAATAAATTTAATAAAAAAACGAGTTGTTGGTCATTATGTAGATAAAAATTATGAAATCAATCGTAGGTATGTTTATTACATTCGTAAATAATTTAGCAACAACTTAAAACTATTTTTAAATTTTAGGCTTTGCAATTTATTTGAAGAAATGTGTTCGAGAGCCGGCGAAACACCCACAAAAACAGCTCAATTGGTTGAACTATCTGATTATTTAAGAAAGGTTTTAAATATTCAGTAAAATTAAATTAAATTTTGAAAACATTTTAAATTTATTAAATCTTTAGCAAAAAGATTGCATTATATATGAATTGAAAGAAGATGTTGAAAATGTTGCCAGGAATTTATTTTTCTTTGTTGATTATACAATTTTATCAGGTATGATTTTATTTGTTAATTGTATTTAATATTGACAAAATTAGGCATGCACTTATATACTTTATTTATCTAATGAATTGATAGAAAGAGATATAAATTTTAACAGTAGGGTGTTCAATTGGCCCAAAACAATATTGAATATGTTTGAAATGAGCAATGCTCGTATAGCAATGCGCCAAGATCAAATTGAAATTGATTTAAGAAAAAAAATTGCTGAATTTGAAATTAAAGTTGCTGCTTGTGCGAAGGAGCTTGAAATCATTCGTAAAAGAGATCCTTCAGTAAAAATTAATTTATATTTTCTAATTGCATTGATTGTTCCTATTTAATCTCATATTTATTATAGGTGTTGAAGATTGAAGAGATGAGAATAAGTGTTGCACTATTACAACGATTATCTATCCAATTAGATGAAGTGAAACATGAATTAAACGTACTATCACATGAAATAATGTCATTTAAATAGTTAACGTTAATTGAAAATGTTAATAGAGTATAAATGAAGAGGAACAGTTGCTTGGAGATGATCCCTCAAAATTCCCAACTGTACATGCAATGATTTCCATTAAAGAACCTTATGATCGATTATGGAACACTGCTTTAACTTTTACGGAAAAACATGAATACTGGTATAATGGACCATTTGGACAATTGGACGCAGATGCAATTGCCGAAGAAGTGGAAGTCATGTGGCGGACAATGTATAAGCTAACTAAGACATTTGCAGATTTTCCAGGACCTAAACGTGTTGCTGAAAATGTTAAAGCAAGAATTGAAAAATTTAAAAACATGATGCCAGTTCTCCAAATGATTTGCAATGCAGGCATGCGAGAAAGACATTGGCAAATGGTTGGGGAAATTGTAGGACAAGACGTCGCCCTCGATGATCAATCATCACTTGCTAAAATGATTGAAATCGGTCTTCCGCAATTTGCAAATCAAATGGAAGAAATTTCAATTGTTGCATCTAAAGAGCATTCACTGGAGCGTTCTTTGGCAAAAATGAAGTCGGAATGGAGCGATGTTTTCTTTGATTTAACTCCTTACAGAGAAACGGTATAATTGATTTTCATATCAAAAGTAAAAATAATTAAAGTAATTTTTATTATTTAAAGGGTGTTGCAATTTTAGTTTCTGTAGATGACGTACAATTAATGCTAGACGATCACATCTTGAGAGTGCAAACTATGCGTGGTTCTCCCTTTATTAAATCCTTAGAAACTCAAGTGAAACTTTGGGAAGATAATTTAATTTTAATTCAGGATATTTTAGATGCTTGGCTAAAAGTAAAAATTAATTTTTATATTTTTTTTTAACATGAATAACATAAATTGTTTTTAAGTGTCAAGCAACTTGGTTGTATCTCGAACCAATCTTTGGATCAGATGACATTGTTAAGCAAATGCCTGTTGAAAGTCGAAAGTTCCAACGTGTTGATCAAGCCTGGAGAGAAATTATGGGAAGTGTAACAGTGGACACTCATGCATTGGTTGCTACATCTATTCCGTACATGGTTCAGTCGCTGGAAGAAAATAACAGACTTTTAGAAGAAATTCAAAAAGGCCTTAACGATTATTTGGACAAAAAACGATTGTTTTTCCCAAGGTAGTTATCACATTTTGCGTTTAAATTCGTTATTGCAATTTTGCAATAGCCTATTTTATCGCTAATACCGTATAATATTAATTATTTGTAATGTAATAGATTTTTTTTTCTCTCAAATGATGAGTTACTGGAGATATTGTCAGAAACTAAAGATCCATCGCGTGTTCAACCACATCTAAAAAAATGCTTTGAAGGCATAAGACAATTGGAGTTTGACGAAAACGATGTCATTAGAGCAATGATATCTTCCGATGGTGAAAGAATACCATTCAGCAGAAAAATTTATCCTTTGGCCAGCAAAGGATTGGTTGAAAAATGGCTTGCAGAAGTTGAAGATGTAATGGTATCGAGTATGAAAGACAACATCAAAAAAGCATTACATGTCAGCGACTCGTCACTGCTGTCTGATTGGGTTTTACAGTGGCCTGGTCAAAGTGTCTTATGCACAAGGTGTATTAAGTGGACTGCAGAAGTAACAAAAGCTTTAATTCAACATAATTCAATCAGTGCAAATCACCAGTCGATGAGCGAATGGTACAATAAATATTTAGCCCACAGCGCTTTGGATTTGGAAACGATAGTAAACATGGTTAGAGGAAATTTAAACCCTAGAGCTAGAATTGCGATTTGTTCTTTAATAGTTATTGAGGTTCATGCCAGAGATGTGATTTCAAAGCTCGCTGCCGAAAACGTTGAAGATACATTTGACTTTACGTGGATAAGTCAGTTGAGATATTATTGGGAAGAAACAAAAAAAGCAGAAATTACTTCATCAACAATTAGTGTTAAAATGATCACAACGGATGTTGCATATGGATTTGAATATTTGGGTAACACTAGCCGTTTAGTTATTACTCCCTTGACGGATAGATGTTATCGAACACTAATGGGTGCTTTCAAATTAAATCTTGGAGCTGCTCCAGAAGGACCGGCTGGCACTGGTAAAACTGAAACTGTAAAAGATTTAGCTAAAGCAGTGGCCAAACAGTGCGTTGTTTTTAACTGCTCTGAAGGTTTAGATTATCAAGCAATGGGAAAATTTTTTAAAGGCTTGGCGCAAGCTGGAGCGTGGGCATGTTTTGATGAGTTCAATCGAATTAATCTGGAGGTTTTATCAGTTATTTCTCAACAAATTCGATGCATACAAACTGCAAAAGCCAATGCCGTGAATAAGTTTATTTTTGAAGGAACTGAATTAACTTTAAATCCTTCATGTGCAATGTTTATTACAATGAATCCCGGATATTCTGGAAGGCTAGATTTACCTGACAATTTGAAAGTGCTGTTTAGGTCAGTTGCAATGATGGTTCCTGATTACGCTTTGATTGGTGAAATATCATTGTATTCTTACGGGTTTGTAAATGCCAGAGAATTGTCAAGAAAAATTATACATACGTATCGACTGTGCGCGGAACAATTGTCTCAACAACCTCATTATGATTATGGGATGAGAGCAATAAAAGCTGTTCTTATTGCTGCCAGTCATCTTAAATTACAACATCCTGAAGAAAAAGAATCGGTTTTGGTATTAAAATCTTTGAAAACCATTAATGCGCCTAAATTTACGGCTGAGGACTTGCCCTTATTTAACGATATACTAACTGATCTTTTCCCTGAAATTAAACTCCTTTCTTCGGATAATCAAAACATTCATCAAATTATTGTCCAAGTTATGAAAGAGCATACACTACAGTCCATTCCTGAATATGTAGAAAAGATCATTCAGGTTTACGAAACAATGTTAGTTCGTCATGGGCTGATGATAATTGGAGGACCTCTTTCTGGGAAAACAACAGCCTATCGAATTTTAGCAGAAGCCCTTAATCGTTATCACCAGCAAGATGACCCAGACTATAAAGTTGTCTATAAAGTAAACTTATTTTACACCTATAATTTTTTTGCATATTAATTTTTTTTTAATTTAATGTCAAAGGTAATCAATCCTAAATCCGCATCTGTAGGTCAACTGTATGGATTCTTCGATCCAATAAATCGCGAATTTTCAGATGGTATCTTAGCAAGTACTTTTCGGGAATTTGCTATTGCTTCTGGCCATAATCGTCGTTGGATTATTTTTGATGGACCGGTTGATACCGGATGGGTAGAGCATATGAATACAGTTTTGGACGATAACAAAAAGCTGTGTTTGATGAACAGCGAGATTATACAGATGAATGAGAACATGTCATTGATATTTGAATCTGCTAATTTAGAAGCCACATCTCCTGCTACTGTGTCTCGTTGTGGAATGATATATTTGGAACCTAGCAGTTTAGGGTGGAAAGCTCTAAAGGAATCCTACATGGATTCACTCTCCAACGATATTGAAAGAGTTCAAAAAAAGATGACTTCAGATATGTTTGATTGGCTTCTTCCTCCAATACTCGATTATGTTCAAAAACTAAATTTAAAATTTATAAATACAAATGACATGCACTTGGTTACAAATACCATTAGACTTTACGATGGACTTTTAACTGAAATACGACAATCTGGAAAGGATGGTCGACCAGTAATACAAAATCAACAAGTAAGTCATAAATGCACTTTTTTATAATAATAAAAAAAATACATACATTATAAATTTAATTTAGATAACTAATTGGTTGCAAGCGTTATTTCTGTTTGCATTGGTATGGGGTGTCGCTGGTACATTAACAAATGCCAGTCGGATAAAGTTTGATGAATTTTACAGAAATTTAATTTATGGTATGAACGAAAAATTTGTTAGACCAACTACATTTCGGTTATCTAGAGTAAGTTGCATTTGATTTAAGAATACGAATAACGAAGAACTTCTACAAGTTTTATATTACTTTATTTAGCTGCAAATGTTTCCTGAAAAAAAGACAGTTTTTGATTACATTTTTGAATGTCGAGGAAATGGACAATGGGTTTCTTGGCTAGATGCAGTTGATAAAAATCAGCCAAAATTATTTTCTCATTTGGAAAGTTTTTTTTTTTTTTTGTTTGTCTGTTTAAATGCACAACGTAATGACACTGTTGTTGGTTTTGCTTTTACAGAGAACCGAATCAATTGTTCCGACAGACGAAGTTGCTCGTCAGATATATTTTTTAAATTATTGTATTTCACATGAGATTCCATTACTGGTTGTTGGTCCAACAGGAACGGGAAAAACTATTGTTACAAATGCTTATTTATCATACTTATCAAAAGAACGATTTGTAACAAACAACGTAAATTTTTCATTCAGAACAACAGTTAAGCAAGCTCAAGAAATGATAATGTCACGATTGGACAGGTATATTGTTTACACATTTTTTCTCAAAATTACTAAATTTTAAAAATCTGTTACAATAATTGTTAAAGACGACGAAAAGGCGTTTTTGGACCTCCTTTAAATCGTCAATGTATTGTTTTTATTGACGACATTAATATTTCATCGAAGGACAATTGGGGATCGCAACCTGCAATTGAATTGTTACGACAATGGGTGGATAATGGTCATTGGTATGATCAAAAAGATAATTCAAAATTAGAGCTAGTAGAAACTGTGAGTTTTTTATTTGTTAAAATTTAACTAACAAAAACAGCAAATTTTAAATGACGATCGATATAGCGTTTAGTATCAGCCATGAATTCAAGTCATTACAATGAGATTGATCCAAGATTTTTGCGTCACTTTCATCTGTTGTCAGTTGATACTTTTGATGACCTACTGTTAAGTAAAATATTTGGAACAATAGTGGAATGGCATTTTGGACGTGGTTACGATGCTAATATTTTTCAGTTATCAAGGGTACCGTATAGAAAATGATTTTTTTTTAAAAATACAATATTTAGGTTTAATGAATATTTTATTATTTGCAGATAGTTGTGCAAGCAACTATTTCACTGTATAAAAGTGTTCTTATAGAGTTTCTTCCAAAGCCTGAAAAGTCGCATTACGTTTACAACGTAAGAGATCTAAGTCGAATAATTCATGGAATCTTACAAGTTCCTGCCAGTCATTTGAGAAGCAATGACAAATTTATTAGGCTATGGATCCACGAAATTTATAGAGTTTTCCACGATCGTTTAAGTGATGAAAATGATAGGTAAATAAATGCTTGATGTTTCATTTTGATTGGATCAGCTTATTTTATTATAGCCTTTATTTTAAAGGAATTTATTTTTTGACTTGGTGAAATCCATCTGCCAAAAAGAATTTAGACTAAACTTGGAAGTCATCTTAAGCCATTTAATCGATCTACAAGAGTCAAGGCCACAGGCGTTTCCGTCTCATATTCAGCAACTTTTTTTTGGAGACTATACTGATACTGAATCAGATCAACCAATATATGATGAAATAATGGACCCAAAGCAGGTTGTTGAAACAATGAAGGAATATTTGAAAGATCATGACATGGTAACGAGGACACCAATGAACTTATTATTATTTCACCACACTGTAGACCATGTTTCACGTCTTCATCGAGTTCTAACACAAGATAAAAATGGTCACGCTTTGTTAATTGGAATTTCGGGCAGCGGAAGACGAAGCGTGGCCCGTTTAGCTGCGTTTATGGCTGGCATGGAGGTTCTTCAAGTAGAAATGTCACGTAACTATGGAATATACGAATGGCGAGAAGATATTAAAAGTATAATTCGCCGAACTGGAACAGAAGGCAAATCCTTTGTATTTTTATTTGCTGAAGATCAAATGAGAGACGACGCTTTTTTAGAAGATTTGAATGTTTTATTGATAAGTGGAGATATTACAAATTTATACACAGCTGAAGAAAGATCAGAAATACTTGAAAAAATACAAGCTGGAGATACGGTTATTTTAATCAAAATAATGTAATATTTAATAGTTATATTTAATTTTTTTAAAAAAAAAAAATTTAGAGCGAAAGGGTAGACAATTCACCAATGGCATTATATGGAGTCTTTCTTGAGCGAGTCCGTCAAAATTTGCATATCGTAATCACCATTAGCCCGGTTGGAAATTCTTTTCGAAACAGACTGCGCAATTTTATTGCCCTAACGAGTTGTTGCACTATTGATTGGTTTTCGGTAAGTTAACTTTGTTTGTTAAATAAACTTATTTAATTAAGTATCGCAACTGTTAGACTTGGCCCAAAGATGCTCTAAAGATGGTTGCCGAGAATTATTTTTCAGAAATGAATTTTGACGAAGAAATTAAAGAAAAGTGTGTAACAATTTCTTGTTATTTTCACCAAAGCGTTGTTGACTTATCTCAAAGGTATTTATTGATTATTAATTAATTTTGTTAAGCCTCTATATAGTACGGTACGTATTATTGTAGATATTTTGTTGAGTTTGGTCGATGGAACTATGTTACTCCTACCGCCTATCTTGAATTGCTAAAAACATTTAAACAACTAATTGTTTCTAAACGAACGGAAATAACTGAATTACGAAATCGTTATGTAACTGGATTGGACAAATTAGATTTTGCGGCTTCCCAAGTAACTCTAATGCAAGCCCAATTAATTGAAGAACAACCAAAGTTAATTAAAACTACAGAAGAAACCGAGCAATTAATGATAAAAATTGAAAAAGATACAATTGAAGTTGAAGCTAAAAAGGAAGTTGTTGCTGCAGATGAAGCCTTAGCCAACAATGCCGCTGCTGAAGCGCAAGCCATTAAAGATGAATGCGAAAATGATTTAGCAGAGGCTACGCCAGCTCTAGAAAGTGCTATTTCGGCTTTAAACACACTCAAACCTCAAGATGTTACTGTGATTAAATCTATGAAAGTTAGTTAATTAATTTGTTCATTTTTACAAAATAACTTTAAAATCAATTTATATTAAAAAAAAATTAGAATCCACCATCTGGGGTTAAGTTAGTAATGGAAGCTATCTGCATTATGAAGGGAATAAAACCCGAACGGAAACCAGAACCTGGAGGAACTGGGAAAATGATGGAAGACTATTGGGGTCCGTCTTTAAAACTTGTTAGCGATTTAAAATTTTTGGAGCATTTAAAGGCTTATAATAAAGACGATGTCCCACCTGCCATCATGAAAGTCATTAGGCAAAGGTACCATTACAAACCAGATGCTGAAAGCATTCTAAAACTAATTAATTTTGGTAATATTGCTTTTAGATACATATCTAATCCAGAATTTGATCCATACGTTATTCGTCAAGTATCTGCAGCTTGCGAAGGACTTTGTCAATGGATATGCGCAGTGGAAGTTTATGATAGAGTAGCAAAAATTGTTGCTCCAAAAAGAGAAAAGTTAGGTAAAGCTACCTCTGACTTAGGAAAACAAATGGAAAAATTAAATGAAAAACGAAATCAGTTGCAAGAGGTATATTTACATTATTGCCTTAACTTTAAACTGGGATTTTAATTTATTTTGAATTGAAGGTAACGGATAAACTACAAATTCTTAACGACGAATTTATCAAGAAAACAAAAGAAAAAAAGGATCTAGAAGATCGAATTGATCTTTGTCGAAAAAAATTAGAACGCGCTGCTAAATTAATTGGGGGATTAGGTGGCGAAAAGCAACGTTGGGGTGAAACATCTTTAAATCTGGCCAGTCGTTTAGAAAACGTTGTTGGGGATATAATAATTGCATCAGGGACTATTGCATATCTCGGAGCTTTCACAGCAAACTTAAGACAAGAATGCATTGATAATTGGTTAAAAGTTGGAAGAGAGCTCGGGTTAACATTCTCTGCAACATATTCATTGGTTGCAACCCTTGGAAATCCTTTACACATTAGAGATTGGCACATTGCGGGATTACCGATTGATCAATTGTCAACGGATAATGCCATTATCGTGTCGCAATTTAGAAAATTTCCTCTCATGATTGATCCTCAAGGTTGTAATAAGTTACCTATTTAAAATTAATTATGATTTCTCAAATTATTGTTTTTAAATATTAAATTATTTTTAGGTCAAGCAAATAAATGGATTAAAACCCTCGAAGGCAATAATAAATTGGAGATTTTAAAATTATCGGACACCAACTATTTGAGAACGCTTGGTCATTGTGTGCAATTAGGAAATCCCGTTTTAATTGAAGATATTGGATATGATATAGATCCACTTTTGCAACCACTATTGTTAAAGCAAACGTTTAAAAAAGGAGCCGTGGAATGTATTCAATTATCTGATAATATCGTAGAGTATCACCAAGATTTTCGATTGTATTTTACAACCCGATTGCCTAATCCACATTATCAACCTCACGTCACAGTTATGGTAAATATTTATCTTGTTGTAAACATAATTTGAAGTCTAAATAAGTATATTGCAGTTGACAGTACTAAATTTTACTATTACACCATTTGGTCTTGAGGATCAGTTGCTGGGTTTACTTGTGGCAAAAGAAAAACCTGAACTTGAATTAGAAAAAAATCAACTAATTATTGAAAATGCAAATAACCAAAAGCAGTTGAAAGAAATTGAAGATAGAATTTTAGAAGTTTTATCAACTTCCCAAGTAAAGATGAAATTTATCACCAATTTATAAGAAGTATTCTATTTAATAATCTATAGGGGGATATATTAGAAGATGAAACAACAATAGACATATTGTCGTCTTCAAAATCGTTAGCCGTTGAAATTAAAGCCAAACAGGAAATAGGTGTTACAACGGAAAAAGCAATTGACGAAATAAGAAATCTTTACCGAACAGTAGCATCAAATGCATCGACACTGTTTTTTTGCATTTCTGAATTAGCTTTTGTAGACCCGATGTATCAATATTCACTGAACTGGTTTATTAATTTATATTTTCAAGTAATGATTTATATCAACTTAAATTGTTTTCTCATTTTGTAATTTTCTTAATTTCCTTAAAAGTCAATTACTTCAAGTAAGAAAACAGTCGATACTGGACAACGAATTTCGTGCTTAATTGAGCATTTTACAGTCAGCATTTATCGTAACGTGTGCCGTTCATTATTTGAGAAAGATCGACTTGTATTTTCTTGCATTTTATGCATTGGGATTCTAAAATCTCAGTAATCAATCAATCATTTCATATAAGAATTTTTTTTTAACTAAATATGAATATATTTAGAGGCGAACTTAATGAATCCCTCTGGAATTATATTCTAAACCAAGGTGTAATATTTCAAGAAAATCTATTGCAAAATCCAGCATCTAAATGGCTATCAGAAGCAAGTTGGGAAGAAATTGTGCGGTTGTCAACCTTATCACAGTTTAAAAACCTAACCAAACGCACGTAGATTGTCAACACTGATAAACAGAATTAATAACTTAGTGTTTTTATTTTAAATAGATTTTATTGACCATCCGGAAGTGTGGAGACCCATGTACGAATCTCCATCGCCACATTCGAGTACTTTACCACCATCTTGGTCACACCTAAAAGGATTGGAAAAAGTTGCCTTAATAAAATGTTTAAGACCTGATAAATTAGTAGAGACAGTTAAGGTAAAAGAAAATTTGTTATGTAAACTCAATATAAAGTTACTAATTGTGCGACTTTTAGGGCTTTATAAAAAATACTTTAGGATCAGTTTATATGGAATCTCTCACATTTGATATATCAGAATCATTTGCTGATTCTAACAGTTGTACTCCATTAATATTTATTCTTTCACCCGGTGCAGACCCTACAATAGATTTATTGAAGTTTGGTCAAGAACGTGGTCAACCAGTTGAAAAAATTCACATGCTTTCTTTAGGACAAGGTCAAGGACCTGTTGCAAGTCATTTGATTGAAAAATCGTTAGAAGATGGCTCTTGGGTGGTACTTCAAAACTGCCATCTTGTCCCCAGCTGGTTTTCAACTTTAGAAAAAATTTGCGAAACGATTATAATACCGGAAGTAGCTCACGAAGATTTTCGATTGTGGCTAACTTGCTATCCTTGCCATAATTTTCCAATATCAATATTACAAAACGGTAATATTTATGATACTGTACGTACTATATTTTTTACTCACTATTTTGATAACTAACTCTACAGGAATTAAAATGACTACAGAATTATCTTATGATTTGAAAGCAAATTTGCTGCGTGCATATCAAAGCAGCCCAATTTCGGACTCTCGCTTCTTGGATGACGGTTGTCCTCGACACATACGAGACTGGCAAAGACTTTTATACGGACTTTGCTTTTTCCATGGTGTTGTAAGGGAGCGAAGAAATTTTGGTCCTTTAGGATGGAACATACCATACGAATTTAGTAACGCGGACTTGCGAATTAGTATTTCTCAATTACAAGTGATATTATCATACGTTAATAATTATTGCTAAAAATTTAGTTATATCTATTGTAATTAAATAGATGTTTCTTTCCGAATCTCGTGATGGAGTTCCTGTTAAAGCTTTGACCTATCTAACAGGAGAAATAAATTACGGAGGTCGTATTACTGACGATTGGGACCAGCGACTGTTGATGTCTCTCTTGTCTAATGTGTATAACCCTGATGTCGCCAGTCTTCAGCAATACCCGTAAACATAATTCAACTAATTTAATAAATACAATATTTAGAAAAATGTATGACTAGGATCATCGTCGATAAAGACTATTGGATTCCTTCATCTGTTTCCGATTACGATGGTTATTTACAATTCATTCATAGTTTGCCTCCAGTTGCTTCACCATCCGTTTTTGGACTGCACGATAATGCCGTTATGGCTAAAGATAAACAAGAAGCCAGCCAGGTATTTAAATAAATCAGTCTTAATATTGAGTCCAAAAACATTTCATGTATCTCCATTTCCTCCATTAGTTTTTATCTGGACTGGCATCAACTAAACCTCGAATTATGAATACAAGCCAGCAGCTGCCAGAGGCCTCCATTATTGGATTAGTTTCAGAATTATTAAATAAAATTCCATCCACATTTGATAATGAAAGTTTAGTCAGCAACCATCCAATGTCACACGGACAATGTCTTAATATTGTATTACATCAAGAAATCAAACGTTTTACACGGTTATTGCAACAAATAAGGTCATCTTTGACTAATATTTTGCTAGCTTCTAGTGGTCATACAATACTTACTCCTGAGCTAGAGAAAATGTCAGAGTCAATATTGTTAGGCAATGTACCTCTGCAATGGTTAAATATATCCTACACATCGGGAAAATCTCTTACTGGATATATTCACGATCTAATATTGAGGTGAGAGTAATATTCTCATTGATTACCTAACCATTCCTCAATTAAAAATATTCTGTGATTTCTAGATATAAATTCTTCGAAGATTGGATTAAAATAGGTGAACCAACGGTATTTTGGATCTCGGGATTTTTTTTTGCCCAAGCCTTTTTAACTGGTATTGAACAAGTACATTGTGTACAAGCAAAGTTGAAACCCTTAATTATTTTATAAACATATTGATTATTAATTATTTAAATTAAATTCTCAATAGGCGTGCTGCAACAACATGCACGAAAATATTCGGTTTCAATAGAGAGTTTAGTATTTGATTGTGAATTCGTTGAATCTCCAAGCTCGTCGCCCCCTGATGGAGTTTATATAAAGGTATTATAATAATTACCAAGCAACTATACAGTAACAAACCCTTTAGTCTGAACTGTATAGTCATCGTCTAAATATCTTTATTTTTTCCAAATCAGGGATTATTTTTAAAAGGAGCCAGATGGGATAAAAAAGAAAAAAAACTAGCAGAGTCATTTCAACGAGTATATACGGATTCTCTACCTGTCATATGGCTTAAACCTTGTTTAGAAAACCAACGTGCTACAGCTTTTACCTACGAATGTCCTGTATACCTGACTAGTGTCAGTCGCTATGGAAATTCAGCAAATATAGGTGAAAAATCAAATTTTATTTTCAGCCTGAATATTCCATCAGATAAAGATCCAAAGCATTGGATTAATAGGGGAGTTGCATGCTTGTGTCAAGTAGATGAATGAAAGTTAGTAAATGATAAATCCAGTCGAAGTTAAAATACCGTACAGTAGTAGATTTTAAAAATGATGCTTGAAAAATAGGGATTATTACCAATTGGTAGACTCGTTTTACTAGTCATTAAATTTTAAAGAAAACAAATACTGCATTCAGTATAATAATGTATAGTTAACTTATCCTTAACTATGATAGAACTTATACAGTAACAACTTAGATAAACAATTATTGAACGAAACAAAAAGCTATCAAATGCTTTGAAAGATTGATAAAATAAAATGTCACAGCCTACCTTAATACGTTGCAGTTGCATTTTAAAAATTAGGTGCCATTACTTCGTCGTCGTCATCATCATCATAAAATCTAATACTATTATTGGATTTGGAAGAGGTGGTAGTTTTTCTCCGTTTACTACTTCTGTCCGGAATGTCTTCATCACTGTCTTCTATTTCAATTATATCTCTTTGACTGGTTTTCTTTTTAAAAATGCTCGAAATAGTTGGCTGTTGATTACTATCTTTTCCGCGCCCTCGCTTCTAAAATATATAAATTTTTTAATTAGTAACTTTTCTCTTTCATTAATTAGTTTAATCTCGCCTCGTTAGAAGTAGTTCGTTTAGTTGAGTTCCAGCTTTCGTTAGCATCTGTTGATTTTGATCCTCTTCCTCTCCCTCTACCGCGGCCACGGGTAGCACTGCGAGTGGAACTTGTGCCCCGACCTCGCCCTTTACTAGTACTAGTGCTTGCTCTACTATCGTCATCATCATCATCTTCCATATGATTATCTTCCCCGTTTCTTTCCTCTTCAGAATCAACTTCCCCTTTGTCAATGCGCAATTGTTTAGCAGCGTTTAGGACAGTAGTCACCTGCGAAGCAATAATTACAAAAGTTCAAATCATTCTTAACTCTATATAACATTTTTAATTTCGTACTTCCGCATCTTCCTCTGCTGATATAAGTCTTTGCTGTATAAACATGGCTAACTCTTGTTCAATAGTATTTTCTGTCACACCTTTTTTAATTAGATAATCAGACGTTTTCTGTTTTTGATGCCTAATATTCAAGAAAAAATTTTTTATTTAAAAATGAATTTATGTTACCAAACTAATTAAGTTACTTTATCATTGTTGCGATAGCTTCAGTTTCTTTTTTATCAACAAATTCTTGCACAGCTGACCCTAGTCCTTTCTCCGTCAACATTTGAAGTTTTTGACTTTCCTTGCTGCTTTCAAAGTGACGACGAACAATATCAATGGCACTAAATTGCTTTAATTCGTTTTCATTAGCCTAAAAATTAATAAGTTTTGTATAAAAAACTGTGTTCTGCCCATTTCCTAAGAATTATATTACTTTCAACATGTCTTCCGGGGCAACCTGCTCCCATTTTTCCTTTATTTGCCTTTTACGCTGAAATAAAATAATGTCTTTGGCATTGGCAACTTTATTTAAAAAATATTGTCCAAATTTCGCATTGCTGAAGGTTTGATCATCACTATCATATTCCACCCGCAAACGAATTAAAGGAATATTTGGCTGTTTTGAATGTCCTGAACAAACGTAATCAAAAGAAAAAGCAATTAATAGCGCCATCATAATTTCATTAAGCATTGATGCTAACCTGTTAGTAAGTCCTTACTACTTTCAATCATTCTTTCAACGTAAGTTTTACAATATTCTAAAATCTTCGGACTAGGATCGTCACAGTTCAATTTAAGGCTAGTATTTTGTAATGAAACGTCCTCTATGCAAAATGGACGAACAGTACGCAAAGGAATTTCTTCCATCCAAAACTCGCAACCGTGAACATGTAAAATCCCTACTTGCTTTTTTACAGCTTCACCGGGGCTTAGCGAAGTTGCCACTGAACTACCTATATTTAAACAGAATAAGCATTTAAAACGCAAAGTTATTACATAAAAATAATACGAATATAATATTCACCTGGTTGAGAAATAAAAAAATCTTTAATTCCGCTTTTTTGAGGTACAATAAGACATTCGTGTTCATGACCCCAAATCACGAGATCTATAAATCCCTCCAAAAATTCTTCCGGCAAATAACCTGTTTCTGAATGCCTAGCTCGATTTTGATGAACAACCAATAAGTTACACCATTCGTCTGAATTTTCCGATGGTCGAATCATAGACACTTTTCCTTCTCGAAATATTCGATGTAAACGCTGATCGCGAATGGCACCTAATCCATATAAGGCTAATTTCGTGCTTCCTTTTTGAAAAAGCAATGGCTTAATTTCTACTTGTTCTAAATTCAAGCATTTTCCAAAATGATTTACAAGCCCCATCGCGCTTAGCAAGTCCAGCGAGCAAAGACAGTCTCGACCAGTAGGATCATCGTGATTACCGTGAATTGAAAATACCGGATAACTGATATTAAGGTTTGGATCTTCAAAATTCATCTGGCAAGGCAAAAACGGCACATTGGCTTTATCTCGTTCGTTAATAACTTCAAATTGAATTTGCTTGTCTCCGAAAGTGTGCTTTTTAAGTAAGTCGATGCATTTATGTAAACAGTATCGACTGGGCTTGTTTTCGTGAAATAAATCTCCACCCAAAAGGATGAAATCAACATCTTTCTCTTTCGCCAACGATAATATTTCTTCAAAAGTATCAAAGGAATCGTCAGCTAAAACATCAAAATACTCCTCATTAATATGAGCACGGCAATAATTAAAAAATTGCAATAAGTGAAGAGTAAAATTGAATTGAAAAACAGTAGATTGAATCGCAATTTACCTCGCCCAGCTTCTTTTTCAGCAAAACCTAAATGTGTATCGGTGGCAACCAAAATCTTCAAAATATCGGAAGTGCTTCTATCTCCATCCATACTTATTTTATTTGCTGTTGAAATCTTATTAAGCTTTATCTATTTAACAATAATACGGCTCATTTTGATATCTGCATTAGAATTTCCTTTGACAGGTCCGAACACGTGAAGTTACGATTTAAGGCGGGAAACATCAAAGAAGTTACATAAACTTCCGGCTTGCTTATGATTGTAATCAAGAGCGCTTTATAATGTGTCGTTCAGTTTAAAATTTCTTTATGCAAGTGCCTGAATGGTACCTACTTCCATTTTTGACGAGGCCTTCGTAGCTCGAAACGTGTTCATGGTCCGTGTTTTCTACCTGTGTGTGAAATGTTGTAGAACATGGTGTTTAGTTTAAAATAGTCAGTGAAATTATTTATTTGTTGTGTTTATGTTCACGGTAATTTTAAGATCATCCAATGCACCATAAAAATTGGAGAAAGCATGTTGTGGCTGCACTTGAAGTGAGAAAAGATGGTGAAAAGCGATTTGAAAACATCAAGGACTAGTCTGATTGGGCGGAAGACCGCGGAAATGATGTTGGCGCTACTAGGATTATAGAAAAAAAAATATTACATAGGTAATTCGATCACTTTTATAATCATTTTTTTTTTAATTAATCCAACAACATTGGGAAACAAGCTCCAGCTGATTGTTGCTTGATCCTACTCATTATGCTTGTTTAGGCCTTGGCGCTATAAAGCTCTTGCGTTCGCAGGCTCGGACATGTTCACTCGTTCGTCGAACCATGACTCAACCTGATAATAATACTTTGTGGTATGTTTAATAATTACTACACCGTATATTACTTTGTTGCTATTGCTGATCTCAAAGAATTTTAAATGTAGCTGTACAGTAAACTATTTTAATCAGTTTAATGCAACTGCATGCATTGCAGTATGAGAATAATATTATTATTGTCTTTGTAATTGAGAAGGTTAACCTCGAGTAAGGTTTAATTCTGTTGTAGCAACAGGTCTAAATTAAGCCGTTTGTGAAATGGAGTTTAAGTCGCCCTACTTAACCTCGATTAAAATCCAGTATCAACACTAGTACGCTCGTAATCATAACATAATTACCATTGCAATCCTGTACAGTAGTTGTAATCAATAATAATTATTATTATTGTTATTATATATTTTTTTTTGTTGTTGTATTGTTGTTTGTGACTTGTCGTTTTAGTATTGCCTGGAGAATAACATGTACAAAGTTGGTTTCTATACAGTATTTAATTTTAGATAACTTACAGTACTTACTAATACAGTGAGTACAATAATAACCGTTTTATTAAGGTATTATAGTACCCGTAAATCTGAGCTGAAAGGCAATTATCTAAAAATCAGGTAGACAAAATTTTGTCCTTCATTTTCTACAGTAGTTTTAAACGCCGTTACAGCGGCATAATTATTTAGAAAATCTGTTGATGATCTGATTTTAGAAATTGAAATAATTTGTGTGTTTCAAATTCATCAGATAACTTAGTGCTATTTGAAAAAGTGATCTTTAATTTTAATAATGAAAAATTGTTGATAATTTAAAATAATATACAGTGTGAAAGGTCAATTTCTTAATATTGCTGTACTTCATCTGTTAGGAGGCTTTAACTAAATTTCTGTACCGGTACCAATAATTAATAGACTTCCGCCCAATATCATTACTTTCAGCAGCAAAATGTACTGCAGGTAAAATACGCAGTAAAATTTTTTACATGTACATGCATGTACAGTTTACTAAAATAACATAACTTAGTCGAAATTTCCGTTTTGATTTTATTTTTTGTAAAGTGGCTTTTTTGTAAATGCTGACTCACGATGTTTTCATGTATAGTTTACTGAACTTTTGATGAACCTCGAATGAACTGTATAAGCTTATGCAAGGTTTTTTTTTTAATTTCTTAAACGAAATTAAAATACTTTTAAAACTTTTTTGTTATTCCACGTACAATAATTATGAAGTACTGTATTAGTCTTAGAAATAATTTTTAAATGCCGATAAGAAGTTTCGGTTATTTTATCGTAAGTCAGATAATTATTATCACCTGGACGGTGTTGTGCACAAAGATACCAACCCACAAGGAACTCAAACTGGAATATTGAGGTTTCAAGTTCCTGCTCAATGAGAAAAGTGAAAGATTATTTGAAATTTAATAATTATAAGCTTAATATTGATTCCAGATTTTAGATTAATAAAAATTTTTTTATTGAAATTTGTGGCCGTTTGGCAGACATGCATAATGTTAGTTTTCTCTGTAAGTCATGGTGAAAACAGCGATTGGCTCTCTTTCATTTTTCTCCCAAGGTTTGGTCGCACCTACTAAAGAAGCTACAGCGTAACAGCAACAATAATTATTTCATTATGAATGGTCATTTTTTAGAGACCAAAATAAGTGTAAATTAAATGTGTGGTTATTCAAACGTGATAGTATCGGCAATTGAGTTATGGTGGGGAAAAAATTAGGCGCTGCTCCTGTAGCTTCGCAATCAGGCGTGCGTTGTAAAACAAAATTGTGGGGAGAATAGGAAAAGAACCGGCGAATTTATCGTGTTGGTCGAAATGTACTGTTGGGAGAACATGTAGCTTGGGTTGGTAGCTTTCTGTATAACACTTTCCAATTTATTGTCGATCTTTAAAAAAAAAAAATCTTGATTTGACTTAAATGTGATTCATTCGGTTTTTTGTGAAATGGGGTGATATTGGGTATATTTATAGTGATAGGTGAATAATGCATTGTAATGTATCATGATTTTAAAACGAAACATAACTTTCTGTGCATTTCTTTCGTTTGAAAATCGTCATTTCAAAAATTTAATGAAATCTTTCAAGTACCGGTACACGCTTTAATTGGATTAATGGTTCGACTTAGTTTTGAAAATCTAATTGGCTGATTTTACTTGTGAGTCTATGCATTCATCTTGAGAGTTTTATTTTATCTGTTGTGACGTACAATATTTTACCAAGTAACTGGCGTTTACTTCATACCGTTTTGTTTATATTATACAGATGCCAACATCTTTGTTACTTCACTTTCGACGGGGTTTCCAGTTAGTTTATAGTAGAAGAAACTTTCGTCAAATGGTAAATTTTAAGTTCTATTTCGTATTTTTGTACAGCCAGTAGGATATTTAATATAATTATTTGTATTATTTTTAGATTTTCTAGTCGATTTATTTATATTAAATTTGTATGATCAATGGGGAAGTGCCTTTCTTGTTATCAAGTTACTAATGAAGCCAATCAAGACGATTATTCCAAGCACAGTGATTCCAATTTAAAGGCCGAAATTCAACGCACAAGTGACGCTACTAGTAGCAGTACCAGTTATAATCAATATCACACCGATCAACAGTTACACTTAGGCAGTAACAGTAGAACTGCTATCGGCAGTAACGCTCCAGGTGCCATGAGTGGGAATAACGAGAAACGCACGTTCTATCCACGCATTCCACCAATTCTTTCATCGGTGAGCAGCGAAAATAAACGAGCTAGTCAGCACAGAGACTACTCGGAATCAAAGATCTCCGCGTTATTTGAACAGTACAAAGAACCAGGTGAGGATGTTATTTTGTCTGAAGGAATAGAAAGACTGTGTCAGGATTTAGAAGTTAAACCGGAAGAATTTAAAGTGCTGCTATTAGCGTGGAAGTTTAATGCTTCTACTATGTGCAAGTTCACGAGACAGGAGTTTGTTGGGGGATGTAAAAGTTTGAAAGCGTCTTCTATCAAAGGTATACAAGATCGATTTTCCGATATGTTGCAGGAGGTTCAAGATGCCGAAAAATTTAAGGACCTGTATCGATTTACGTTTCGATTCGGCCTTGACGCTGAAATTGGACAGAGGATTTTGCCTACGGAAATGGCTATAAGTCTATGGAAGTTGGTTTTTTCGAATTACGAACCACCTCTTTTAGGACAGTGGTTAGATTTTTTAGAAAAACATCCCAACGTGCGCGGTATACCAAGAGACACGTGGAACATGTTTTTAAATTTTTTGGAAACAGTTGGTGACGATCTCAGCAGCTATGACGATGCCGAAGCTTGGCCTAGTCTATTTGATGATTTTGTAGAATTCGAAAATGATCAAACGAATCAGAATGTTCAACCGAAAGAGACAACTCTACAACATTGTGATTGATAAATTGAAATGATTTGTAATTTATAAAGTATTTTTTTTTTTTAGTTTTTTAAACTTTGGATTGAGGTTTGGGCTCTAGGCTTACCATATTTATGTCCAATTATGGCAGAAGTGTTGTTAAACTTGAATGGTGGATTCTTTTATTTCTCTTTTTAAATTTTTTTTACTGATTAATTTATTATTACTGTATTTAGCTTACACATAAATAAGCTTGCACATTTTTCGTCGTTTCGGTTTTATAAAAATCAATTTTTAAAAATGTCCTCGCATTAGGAGAAAAACAGTACATGTATGGTAAGCCTAGATTTGGCAACTTAAATGTAACGGGTTTTAACAATTGTATTTAATTTCACTAGCATAGAATTTTACTATACTTATTGCTTTTATTTATAAATTGGTGTGTTCTTAAGATAATTACCAAATTCAATTTTACATTAAGGTTTTATCTTATGAAATTATAAATTGTTAAAACAATTTACATATTAAAGCTAACCATTTTGTTTAACATGCACAGCAATGGCATTTTTATCGATTTTCATTGACTGCTTTTCAATCTCTGAAAATCTAGTGTGTTTATTTCTACATTTTGATAATTATTCTGTATCGGTAATTATTGATGTTTAATGGAAATTTTGAAATGGAATTTTGGCGGAAGAATTACTGAAAAAGATTTTTTTTTATTTTTACCTAGTTTTCTTACATCGAAATCATGTTTATTTGGTGATTATGTGAGTTGCAAGCTAAAATTTTATATTTCATTATAAATTATTTTAATTTGTAAGCGGATGAAGTAGTTGATTATATTAATATTATGTATTGTTGAACGTGTGACAATGCCTTTACTGTCAGATCAGTGCTTCATATAATATTTATGCGTATAGTTTGAAACTTTCGTTTCATTAATTGAAAATTCAAATGCTGGATTGTGATATGCTAGGTAGATTATCTACTGATTGAAAAGCTACATTAACGTGAAAATTGAATGCATTTTACATGCTGTCAGGTCGCGTTTTTGAATAGACTCGCTCTCTGTGATTTTATTTGCCTATATCTTTCTGAATAAGCTGTTATTCAACTATCGAGCAATTTTTAAGTCTAAAATATTGCTTGGTAAGAGAATAAATCAATTTTAAGGCAAGTTTTTTTTTTATTAAAGTGTGTCACAAATGTAGGTGGAATAAATTTGTCAACAGAGGCAAATTTAAGGTCTACATAACTTATCAATAAGTTTATACAATAATTATTATTTAAAGTTTTTTTTATAAAACTATGAATATGCTTCTAATGACTGTTGTTAATTTCTAAATAGAACTTATTGTTAACGCGTCGGGTGCAGAAAACACAGCAATCACTAGAGCTGCTTGCTTGATTTTTCTCAAAAATGTAAACAGAACTTGACAGAATGATACTTCAGTCCTTTACAAACTCACCAATTTTGAAGAAGTTTAGCAGCAACAGCAGTGTTCCAATATGATACTCCTAACGTTCAATCAAAATTAAATATTACACCTAGAATGATAAATTGGCGACCGACGTTAACTTCAATTATCCCTACCGAAGACAGGAATGATTTACTTTGTTGTTGGTTGTTTTTTATTGCTTGTTTAATAAATAATTTTCACGTTGATTAAGATTTATTAGCATTATTTTTAAGACCGTCAATACGTAAATTTGATTGGGTCTTGCCCATACCGGTAGTCTGAGTACCGTAACAGTACATTCATTTTAAACTTTTTTTTTCTCAAAAAATATTTTAAGTTGTCCGATAAATTAACTTTTTCCCATATTTTATTTTAAATTAGAGTCTGTACAGTAAATAAAGGCAGTAAGCGGTAAAATCGTGTATAAATTATAAAACAGTGTCTTTCTGATTCTAACGAATATTCATGGAGATTTTATCAAAATGAAAATTCATCTTTTTTTTGGTTTTTATACAGTTTTCTTTGCAAATCAACTTTGTTCTTGTAATCGTGACATCTTGTGATAACTGGAAGATGTGAAAACTCTAAATTGGCTTTGAGGGTCCTAGAACGATACAAATTCTTAAATGTTTAATTACATTATTGATGGATTTTTTTTAAATTTACCAGTAACGCCAAAATCTGCCATGACTTTCGCGTTCTTTAGTAATTATAGATACAGCAGCGTGACACATTTCATGAATTAGAGTATCTCTCAATTTATCTAAAACATTATTATAGTGGATAAAATTATTAAAACAGAAATTTTAAATTGACGGATTTCTCCTACCTGCAGTGTCGAGTAATTTGGGAGCCAAAACAATTGTTCCACTTACAGATCTATTACTGCACCACAAGCCGGCACAGGAACTCAACTTTCTACTCCATTCCAATTTAATATCTTTAGGGAGCTGTAAAGGAACTTTTAAAGAACTATTCCACATACTAACATAGTACTTATTAAAATACCTTATTCTCAAAAACGTGGCGGTTGAACAAATTAAATAATAACTCCCCTAAAGATTCTTTATTTCTTATATAATCTACCACGTAGAACCTTCTTAAAGTAGGGTCGACGTTTTGATCGAGCTCGCAATTCGAAAGCAACTTCATAAATTCATTAACTTTTTCTCTACTATTCAGCAAAGTTTCAACGTCAGGTCTTTTAAATGCATCACATTCTACAATTACAAACAAGAAATTTCAACGAATGTTATAATTATAACTTAATAATATTATATTGCATGCAGCGCTGAAAATGGTTAGGAATGCTCTCTTACTCGTCAGTTTTTTAACTTGGGAACTGTCAGGACATTGATTAGTACATTTCTTAGTAGTAAGCCTAAATAAATCTGAGGCACTTGAACTTCGTCTTAAAGGTTGAGGAGTATCAAAGTCGAAAACGCTTTTTTTTACTCTGAAACAGATATTATAAAAATTAAGAAATAAAGTTCGGTTCGCATTTGAGACCATCGCGCAATCATTTCAATACTGTAAAATGTAGGCTTACCTATTAACCTTAGCAGTTTTTATTGTCTTTTCCAACACTTTAAAATACAAAAACACATAATGGAATTATTAAAAAGTTAATAAATATAATATAATAATTATTTTCTAATGTACTTACATAAGTCAAATTCAAACAATCCACTATCGTCCATTTTTAAAAGTTTTTAAACAACACCGGTTTTGCAGTTGTTCGTCTCACGTGTTTGAAAATAACCAATGAAAATAATTGTAAGAATAATTTAAAAGTCCAAGGATGAAACGGGTCAACGCTTCCTAGAAGGCGCTGGAAGTGCGTTTCGTCGAAATGTGATTGGTCGATATAATTCCATGTTTAATTTACAAAAAAGGCGCCCAGTTTGGAAATGGTATACATGTACGAGGTAATTTTAAGATAGCCTTGAAGGCCTATTTTCGAAATACAGTGCGTTTTTTTAAGGCTGTAAAGAAACCAACTGTCAAATAACTTTGCATTGATTTACTTGCATGATTTATCCCGATTATTCGTTATGGTTTTATTACTCCATTTTTTCTAAAAACATTTCGCAAAGTTCTTACTAGATGGCGCAGTAGAAAGGTGGTTCCCCTATCTTTGAGACGGGACCACCATGGGCGGGACTCTTTTGATAATTCTTACAGCAGCTTCTGATATTTTATTTGGCATAATTTTGTCATTATTAATATTGAATAATTTGCAATACATGTACATTTAAAAAGATTTTATGAAAAAGACGTAAGCTTGCGAAATTTTAAAAGATGTTGCACAGACTATAAAAAGGTTGGGAACCGTTGGATTAGAGGACAATTGTGGCGCAGCCAAACCAGATTTCGTGCAATCAGCTGGTTTCAAGCATTTTTACAGTATTTTTAGAAGTCGGCTTTTTATAACCCTTCAATTAATTAAATTGGTAAGAATGGTGACCTTTAAAAAACTGCCTTAAAAAAATTTAAAATGGAAAAGATTTTAAAGAAGACACGCATTTTATCAAGGCTACAAAATAAATTAATAAGTAATTCAAAAGTGAGCCTTGGATTAAAAGAGACGCGGAATTATAGCGAATCTGTGGCGGCACCCCTTGCCAATGAACCCTTTCCAACTGAAGCTGATGTCGTCGTTTGTGGTGGAGGGATTGTAGGTTTGTTATAATTAGATTAAGATATTTGTGAATACTGTACAGTAGTTGCATAATTATGAATGTTTGTTTTTAGGAGCATCAATTGTTTATCGCTTAGCTGAAGCAGGATGGAAAAATGTTGTTTTAGTAGATCAAAGAAGGTGAGCGAAAGAAGATTTCTAGAGCATTTTATGCATCTTATTTTTATGGATGATTCTTTATATACCGGTAATAATTTTTTTAAACATTTTTAGATTGGGAGGAGGGTCAACATGGATTGCTTCTGGTCTTTTAAACCAACTTCGAGAAACAAAAGTTGAATCCGATGCAATTAAGCAGTCAATTGACTTATTTAAATTATTAACAGAAAAAGGATACGACATTGGTTCGTTTATATGTTCATAATTATTATATTAAAGGTGGTTTTACCAGAATTGGTGTAAATTTGTGACAGGTTTTAAACAGTGTGGAACTATTGGTCTAGCTAGAACACCTGACAGACTAACGAGCTTTAAAAGGATGAAATCTTTTTCTGTGTACAGTATACATGTACTATTGAACTGTAAAAGTAGTGTAAAAGTTTAATTTAATGTTTCTAGGAGTACAAATGTTGAGTGTGAATTGATTTCACCAGAAGAAGTCCTAAAGTTGTGTCCATTATTAAGAACTGACGATTTACTGGTTAATTGATTTTAATTTACCGGTATTGAAAATTAAACAATTTCTGAAACTGAAATGTTTTAGGCTGGTTTTTGGGTTCCGGGTGATGGAGTTGTTGATTTCTTTTTGGCAACTCATGCGTTAATTAGAGAGGCAGTGCTAAAGGGTGTGGTTTTTATAAGCTAATAGAAAAGATCAATATTATTAATAAAGTTTTATTTATTGTATTGCAATTTTTAAAAAATAGGTGTTAAAGTATTTGAAGATTGTACCATTCGGCGTGTTTTAACACATGACAGACGAGTGATCGGAGTTGAAACAAATAAAGGTGCAATAAGTTGCGATTTATTCGTGTCTTGCGGTGGCTTGGTAAGATATTACACATTTAATGAATTAGAGTTTTAAAGTTAAAATATAAAATGATGTTTAATTTTAAGTGGGCAAGGAATATCGGACAATTGTGCGAGCCGCAAGTTAAAGTTCCTCTTCATCCATGTGAACATTATTATCTTTTAACTAAACCTGTACCGGATTTAAATCCGAATATGCCAGGTTAGTGGCAAGTTTGTAAAATTAATAAGTTTTAAATTTTGTTTAAGTTAATTTTTAGTGGTGTGCGATTATGATGGTTATGTTTATTTGCGAGAGAAAGACGGACGCATATTTGCTGGAGGGTTTGAACCTATTGCAAAACCTGTGTATATGGATAGAATATCATTTTCCACTCAAGACAATGAATTTCATGAAGATTGGGATCACTTTCGTAAAGTTTCATTTAAATTTTTTTATCTATTGCACGATAATTTTTAGCACAGTACATGCTTTTTAGCTTTTAGTTTCGTTATTTACGGTAATAGTTTCTTATCTTTGATAAAATGGGACTGTATATAATTATTATCGAATTGCACCAAGGAAGCTTGAAATTGATTTTTATTATAGCTTTTACTGGTAAGGGATATACAATAATAAGGCAATTAATACTGTATGTAAAAAATAATACTTACCTGTAGTTAAAAAGAAGGCGTAGAAGTTACTAATAGTTTAAAATTATTAATTTATACAACATATTATTATGGCCGCCGAGCTAAAAGAGATTAATGTACCGTACTAACAATTGCAAATTTAATAATGTTTTTGAGATATTTCAAGTTTACAGAAATAATTTATTATGTTAGATACTTTATTGGAACAAATTTTACATCGCCTTCCAATGTTAAGTGGAATTGCCCCTGAGCAACTCTACAATCGCCCGGAAGGTTTTACTCCTGACGGCAAATGGATAATAGGCGAATCTCCGGAGGTAAAATTAAATATCTGAATGAATGGTTATGAATAGCATTTTAAATAAATTTTTTTGTTAGGTTCGAAATTATTTTGTTGCTTCTGGAACTTTTGCAAATATGGCTGCTGGCGGAATTGGAAAATTAATGGCATATTGGCTAACAAATAAATCGCCTCCATTCGATGTTTGTAACCTTGATATTCAACGTTTCATTGGCCTGCATAACAATAGCAAATTTATCCAAGACCGAATTAAAGAAGTCCCTGGTGAATTGTGTGTTTCATGAGCCTATTTAAGAAAAACTTTGAAGTAAAAGAATTATATAAGCTGTTTTGTAATTTTATTTTGTTGATTTTTTTTCAGGATTGCAATATCGCGTCGATTATCCATTTACCGAATTTGAGTATGGTCGAAAATTAAGAATGCCACCTATTTTTCCTCGTTTAAAGGCTGCAGGTGCTGTATTCAGTCAGCAAATGGGATATGAAAGACCAGTATATTATGATCTCACGAATGCGGGTGATAATATTTTTAAATTTTTAAAACGTTTCAGTTTTAGACACGATTTGTTTTTCTTAGAATTATTGAGTGATGACAGTAGAGGTTTGCCGTTTCGAATTGCCAAAACTCCTACGTTTAAAAAACCACCATGGTTTGATCGCGTTGCAGTTGAATATAAAGCTTGTAGGGAAGGCGTTGCAGTTTTGGATTATTCGTCATTTACAAAATTGGAATTAGTGGTACGAGTGTTTGTAAACTTTTTTTTGAAGAAAGGATTCTTTACGGTATGCGTTACGAAACTTTAATTTTTAAACAAACAGAACATTTTTTTTTTGAACAGTATGAAATTACAGTATATCACATATAAAATCAAAGATAGCGTATAAAAAACTTACTAAAATTTTTACAATCAATAAACGCAATAATATCAAACAGATTCACGCAACCGGAAATAACCTTTTCGCAACATGATACAAACACACACTAAAAATCTTTCTTTTTTTTAATTTGGCAGTCTAAAGGAAATGAGGTTGTAAATTTTCTTCAACACTTGTGTTCTAACGAAGTGGACATACCAGTAGGAGATTTAACACACACGGGAATGCAAAATTCTAAAGGAGGCTATGAAAATGATTGTAGTCTTGTTCGACTTGCTCCCAATAGGTAACTGGAAAAAATTAATGTTATTTACTGAAACTAATTTTACGAAATTAAAAGGTATATGATAATTGCACCTACCATTCAACAAGCTCGGTGCATAGCTTGGCTAAATAGACATGCTCCTCCTGATGGCACTGTGAGCATCACTGATATTACATCTATGTACACCGCCATTTGCGTAATGGGCGTTTACTCGAGGCCTTTGTTGGCTGAGCTCACAGACACTGATATGTCGAATAGTGGGTTTCCTTTTTTTACTTTCAAAGAGTTGGACGTTGGGTTGGCCAGTCACATCCGTATAATGAACCTCACCCACACCGGTGAAGTTGGATGGATACTTTACATCCCGAACGAAGTAAGTTTCAGCACTTTTACTAACGCTCGTTTCATCCGATATGCGAGAAATTACTTCGTCATATTCAAATTCTTCTGGTGAAACCATATCGTATCTATAAAATTAAAACTTTAACGTATTTTTGACATTTAGTTTAAAAAAAATCATGTATATACCTTGAATCCCATTCAAGACTAACAGTGGTGTATGTACTATCTATGGTTTCGTCAATAGTTTTTCTATTACCTTTTGCAATTTCTAATTCGCGTTTCATTTGTTGTATCTTGGCCCATGATCTCATTCGATTTCTCCAATACTTTTGTTCTAGTTCGCGTTGCACGTTTACGAAAGATTGATTTCTGCAGGAGCAAAATACGATATTCAACACGCTGGATCTTACGCAATGAGGACTCTTCGAATTGAAAAGTTTTATGCATTTTGGGGGCAAGATTTAGATACGACCACAACGCCTTTAGAATGCGGCAGAGGATTTCGTGTGAAATATAAGGCAATATTAGAATTAAGATATGCATTGATGTGCACGGCTGATTTACAAAAATATGAATTTAAATTGTATTTTAGAAAGATTTTATTGGAAAGGAAGCATTGTTAAAACAGAAGAAAGAAGGTGTGAAAAGACGTTACGTGCAATTAATTGTTGAAAATCATGACCTGGATAATGATGATTGGCCTTGGAGACACGAGCCCATTTTCAGAAATGGGGATAAATTTGTAGGAGTAACGACTACAACATGCTACGGTTATACTCTTTCAAAGCAGGTATAATATTAAACTAAATTCTTTAAAAATTGAAAATCTCGCTTGGAAAAATTGCTACAAAAATGCACAAGCTTTCTATAGAATCAATTTTTGTTAAATTGCATTTTGAACTGTTCAATATGCAAGAATATATGTAATTAAGTGCAAAGATCACAATCATTTTACAACAAATCCTCAGGCAATGCTTCCTCAAGAAAATTATGCTAATTTTCTTTATTGAGGTTCAATTTTAATAATTAATAGTGTTAACTGCTAAACACAGCAGTGTTTTTAAAATTCATATCAAAATTAATACAGCTTTTAATTTTATTAGGTTTGTCTTGGTTTCGTACAAGACTTTGACGCCGACGGCAACCCTCAAATTATTACTAATGAATTTTTCACCGAAGGAAACTTTGAAATCGAAATTTCTGGCAGAAGATTTCCGGTAAAGGTGAACCTACATTCTCCAAAATTGCCAACTATTGATTTAGAAGCAACAAATCAAGAGCGATATATGGCAACGCAAGCCGGAGGTACCAACGAATGAAAAGTTAATTACAGTATTTTACTTTAGGTTTGTAAGTATAGTTTGGAGAATAAATGTATATTTCAATCGTATCAAAATCGTTCAAAACTATTGTAAAATTATTATTTATATCAAAACAATATACATTTCTAGTTTAGTTAGTAAATTGACATAATTATACCAACGCAAATGATTTGTTTTCGAACTTAAATTTTATATTTTAATTGTCTATTGAATTATTAACAATATTAACCACTCTCAAGATATCTACTATAATCTGAATTTAACAAAATTGTATCATGTATTGCATAACTTCTAGTCCAGGATCTAGCTAATCGATCAAACGTCGATCTATCATCTGCATATAGGCTGCCTATTTTTGGCTCCATGCAAATATGACAATAAGGATCCGTCAGTAAACTTTGTATACTGATGAGAATTCTGCAACAGAAAATATATTATTAGTTAGTTAAATATACTTTTATACTTAAGTAGTTACAGACTTTGCAATAGTAAGGGCAAGGCTCCAATTGTGATGGATGGAGTCGATTCCAATATCGCCGTGCCTACTAACATTTGGATGGAAAATCTTCGTTATAAATCGAACAATTGGAGGGCGCATTGGATAGCTAAATTCATTTTTTTAAGTTAAACATATAAGAAATAAAACACCAACCACAAGTTTAAAATTTACCTATGTGGAATTTGTATGTACAAAAAGAATCGCCCGCCTTCGTATGGACTGCCGCCTGGACCAAGTATGGAAGATTGCCAATGACACCATTGGCGATCCAGTGGAACTGCTTCAATTCCTTCAGGAGGATCGCTTCGTAGAGCCTTTAATTCATTTTTAAGACGATTTCTTCTCCATGAGCTTTCTTCTAATGGTAAATTAAATTGCATGGTCATTTGGTGTAAACACGACAAACAAGGAGTGCTCTTAATACTATAATAAAGTAAAAATGATAAAATAATGCAATCTCATATTTATAATTTATATTATAGCCTACAGTCGTGTATACAAATATTTATAACTGTTCGATTTAGACTTTAAATGAGATGCGTATACAGGCCATCGACGACAGCAAAAATCTTTCCATCGCTCTTGTGGGGTTTCACTACAAATCAAATTATGCCATCTTTTACAAACTTGACCACAGCTCCATAACGATATATCGTCCAAGTAAGAGAACACTGTTACTAAAACTAAATGAAAAAATTATAAACAAAAAACCTAACTAAAAGAATCCTATTAATAATGTACAACCTTCAGCGGGAAGAAGCTTTACAACGTCTTCTTGTAATACATCTTCTTCTTTCGGAATAGTTAACATTTTAATTCTTTCGGCTAATCTATCTGGCTTGGTTGAATTATAATAAGGCCTATTCTGACTTTGGTTGTCTTGGAAAAAGTAATCACTAGGTTCATCATTACCTGAATCATCATCGTCGCCCTTCTGTATAAATTTCAGACAAATTAGATCAAAATTGTTTAAAAAAAGTAAGTGACAATACAACTTCTTGTATATGAACTATATCATCTGGAGCATTGATGTCGTCTGGAAACAAGAAAACGTGACAAGTTTGACAGACTGGTTCTCCGAAGTTCGGTCCATAAAAACCACCACAATATCGACAATTTCGATACTAAAATATACAAATTTATTAGTTGAAACTCCTAATTATCAATTTCTAATCAGCATGAAGCACACTAATATTACATTGATTGTCATTAATTAAATTAATTCGAAATTTATTGTAAGTCATTCGAAATGAAACAAGGTTGTTCCAAGTGACGTTCAAACTTTTTACTATTTAATCAAACGTTAAATTAAGAAAGAAAAATACTGAAAATTTAATATCTACAAACCTTGTGACCGTAGGTATTCCAAACTAACAATTGTTGCGAACTTATAATAGTTTTATTGTGATTCTCTTCAGTTATTGAACTATTTGAATCGCTGGATGTCGCCATCTTCATCAGCCATGACTCAGTGGTCAATGTCAACCTTGGTTTTGCGCCATGACTCTCGTACAGATGGCTCTCGTACTTTTCCTTTCAAGGTTATAATGTTTGCAATTCTCAATAGATGGCGCTGCTTTTTAAGAGATGCCGTAACTATGGAAACCATTATGGCAGATTTTCCCGTCTCTTTCGGAAGAGAAAAAGGTCGGAAGAAATACAGAACCGCGTTGTAATTTTGGAACCGCGAAGAACCCAAGAAAGCGGTTGAAAGATAAGAAGTTGCAGAATCGTCTCAATAGACCGTACTTAATATTATTGACCTAAGGTGATAATTTCAGCCATGAATTCAGACTTAAATTTAGCAGAAATTGGAATGGAAGATAGTTTGGATAGTGATTCAGAAAAGTTTAGTTCTAACAGAACTAATTCTGCCAGCGTCATTTGGTTCGAATTTCTGTTGAATCCATCTGTTTTAGAAGACCATTTAATGAATGACAACGCAGGTTTAATAACAAAATTTTACATTACTATTTTTACAGTACTGCTTAAATTTTTACTTTATTATTTTAGAACCATCTGCAACTGATTTAATAGTTCAGTTTCTTGCAAATTCATCTTTGCCGAAAGACCGCGAACAATCGGCGTTTCCTCCTATTACGATGATGCCAAGTGAAAAACCAGATTTTGATAAGAAAGACGGTATACTGTGCAAGAATTTCTTCTAGACACTTTCTTGCATACGAGTAAATGATTTATTATATTTTAGAAATTAAACTAGCAGATCGTAAGAAAGAAATTGCACTGAAGCTGTTAGCTCTTAAAGTGGCGGCCTTTTTGAAGTGGGATTTGAATTTATTTCAGTCAAAGTAATATTTTAGTTATTGGATAGTTTTAACTCGTTTTAAGTGTACATGTATTGTAATGTATTTTAATATATTTTAGGCTACCTTTGACTATGCAAAACAGTTTACTGAGTTATTTGCTATTTGTTTGTTTGGATGGTGAGTCTTCCTATCGGTTTCACCCTAATTTTCATCTGGAATATCTCGAAGGAGATATCGATATGGTTAAGGACGAAGTTTTTTTCTCTATCATATTATTTCATCGCTGGTACTTTTTTTTTTAAGATTTATTAATAATAATTTTCATTGATTGTTTAATATAATTGAATTTGTTAAGGTGTGCTAAAACTGTTTTGGTCGATTCTGTTATTATGAAACCTCAAAAACCAACGCCGGTGACATTGTAAATAATTAGTAAAAAATATAGTTTGATTGTAATTGTTTATTTAAGTTTTTAATTTTTTAGCCTTGGAATGCAAGATATGTCTTTGGTATCGCTACCAATTATTGAAAATTTATTGAGAACGGTGAGATTTAATTATGGCGGTTATGCTTGCCTTTATTTTGAAAATTATGTTTGTTTGTTTTTTTAGATTTACGATTGGATGAAAGATTCAATTGTAATTTTAGAAAAATGTTTACGTCGACAAAAAGATGTTATTATTCCAAACTATTATACTTTTGAAACATTATCGGAAGATAAGGTTAAGCCCAGTTATTTTTGGGAACATGGAACGAAAATTGAAAATTCTGAAATTATTTGTCAGGTAATTTTCATTTTATTTATGTTACCAAATTTACATTTTCCATGTTGTGTTGACAGATTTCATATGATTTGGGGTGCTTGTATTTCAACAAATATAAATACAAAAAAGCTGGGGAATTATTGTTTAGAGCTTATGAATTATATGACAAGGTAAGCTTAATTATAAAAACTCAATAAATTGGATTTATATTTTTGTATTTAAATTTAAGATGGTAAATCCAAAGTTTTGTACGATTGATTACGATACATTAAAAGGTTATTGTACAGCTTTGGGCGGCATTTTAAAGAAAACTGTTATGTCAACTATTCCTTCTCTGACCGAGAGACTGCAAGTTTGTGTTAACAACAACTATGAAGTGAGTTCATTTTAAATACATGTACTGGATTAAATGCAACTTTAACTTGTTTGAATTGCAGAACGTAATTTCAATTTTGTTAGAAGACAACGTTGTGGGGGAAATTTCTTTAGCTTATAGAGAACAGATTGCAACTGAGCTGTCTATTCAAAATAATTACAAATCAAAGTAGAAGCAAAAAATATAATAGGCATTTTATCAAATATTTTAGATTTTGTTAATTTTTAGCTTGGAACTGCAATTTCAAATTTGCACTTTGAATGTTATTCGGTGGATCATGGCTGAACGAGCGATTGCTCATAATTATATTCCTTTTTTGGTGTATAACGGTGAAATGGGAGCTAAATTTTTGTTAAAAGCTGTGGATAATGTTTCGACATATTTAAATGCGGAGCAGACAAAACATTTAACCAATTTTTTAAAGTAAAATATTGTCTTTTGTAAATTATAATGTGAATTAAGTTAATTTTTAAAATTACATTTAGGTATATATGTACAGCTACGGCATCTGTTAATCCAGTAATTAGTCACATTTTAAACTTTCCAATTGAGGACAATAACGTATTTCAAACCAATTTAATCCTTCCAAATAGAGATTTTTATAGTAACTTTATTTTAATATGTAAAGTTTTACTTTTTTATTTAATTTGTTTTTTTTTTAGATCACCCTATACTTCAATTTGGAGAGTTGGAATTAAGACTTCTAACAAATTTTGATATCCAAGAAATATGGGAATTAATTCCTCGACTTCATGCACAGGGTTTGAGAAAACCTGCTTGGTTAACTACTAATAGGGTATAATAAGTTTGCGGAAAAAAACTATTATGATTTTTATTTTACTTTTTAGTGGGAATTGCCTAATCTACTACACTCTTTGATAGTTGAACTTCCACAAGGTTATATTCAAGAAGCAACTTATATTTTAATTGCTAAAGTGAGAGAGTTGACAAATTTAAAGGTAAGATAACACTGTAGGCTATATATTTTTATTAAAAGTATAACAATTTTTTTCTTTTTTATTTTTATAGTGCTATAATGAAGCTCGTCACATATTAGAAGCTGTTGAAAGAGAAATTGGCGATAAATCTTTCAAATTACTGCGTCTGGTGCTATGGGAAATTTTACTTTTGGATCTTAAAAATGTTCATTCAATGTCCGTTCAACTTCCCTCCGAAATATGGCTACAAGAATTAATAAAACAAACGAAATCTTGTTTATCAGTGGCTTTTCAAGAAAAAAGTAATTATGATTGAAACCATTTGTTTTGGAATTTAATTTTGTATATATTTTTTTGTGATAAAAAAGATTCGGATTTTTCACCTCGTCCAGAAATTGTAGACGAATGTACCATTTTCTTAATAAATCAACAGCAATGGGATTATTTTGGAACTTTAATTGTTGAGCGAGGCCAATTCTTAGATGTTAGTATTATACTTGTGCAATTTAATAGAATATTATTTATAATCTTTAATTATTTTATTATGGTTTATTTTAGTTTTCAATTCTATTATCTCGAGTTTGCATCGATATAAAACCAAGTAAAAATTCTTTGCGAGAGTTATGGGATACAAGTAATATTTTCAGTCATTAAATTTTATTTAAAATAATAATTGGTAAAATGTTAAATTATTACTCACAGTTTTACCAATTTTTTTGAATAAAAATGGAAAGAATAAAAGGGGAACAAGTGCTGAAAGAATAAATGTTCTGGTCTCACGAGATGCACCTCAAATGATTATGCCAAGGTATTAATACCTATAATAGCCAATATTATGTTTATATTATGATAACAATAATTATAATTCAAAATTTCATTTCTAGAACTGTTTTTCATCGGTACTTTGAAAAAATTAAAGTAAAAAAATTTCTTTTACTAACTGATTTTAAATATTTTAATTTGAGTTTTATTTTAGAACGCCGTGGTTTTATCTGTTTTAATTTCATATTTAGTTCGCATTCATAATATTTTAAAGGTACATTACATGCTATTTTGAATTTAGTGATTTCTTAATTTTGAGAAATTAATTTCAGGACGATGATAATAATAGTATACCGTTAGAATTATTAACCACGGCTTTACCTTCTGTAATAAGCAAGTAAGTAACAACATTAGTTATCTTGTATATTAATATTATTTTATTAATAATAATTTTAATATTATAGTAGTAGCGCATTTAGCATAAAACTGGTGCAAGACTCCTTAACATCTTTAATGCAACATGCTCTTACTCATTATCCAACTTCAATAGTTTGGTTAAAGACTTTGGCTGGATTAAATTTTGGTATTTTTTAAAGCTTTTTTATTTATTTAGAGATTAAATTTTCAATGTTATTAACAGCAATGGGAAATCATTCAGATGCACTAAAGCATTATTTAGAGGTGGCAATGCTCTCCAGCGACTATTTTTCGGTTCCAATACCTAATTTTGTATTTGACGAAATGAGTTTACGTCGAATAATTAGATGTTGCACTCAACTGCAGTGTCACACTCAAGCTGCAGTTTTTTGTCAATTTTTAGATGTCGTTGATTATACTTTGGCATTTAAGTGTTTGCAGGAGAAATTAGGAATGGATGGCATTGATTGTTATTATTCATGTATTTGGGACCTTACAATACTTGAATTTTTAGTGTGTATCCTTTTTTAAAAAAAAATGTTTGAAGGAAATATGAATTTTTGAACAATTTAATTTAACCGAAAATTAGATATTCATCACAAACGAGGAGAAATTACCAAAAAAGAACTGGCAGTGCGTAGAATAAATACATTTATCACGATACATGTACTAAGTTTTATTTTTGATTTTAGCTGCAATTAATAGGAACTTTAGAGCTAAACGCCAACAATAATAATGAAATTCAAATGGAAGCAGCTAGTTTAAGAAAAAGTCGATTTTTAAGGGCTATGATTCGTCAATACTTATAGTGGTAACATACAGTTTAGTACGGTACGTTTTTATTTTATAATTTGCACCTTAAGAATTATCAGTAAGTTGTACATATTCTAAAAAACGCCCACTTTTTTTGGATTAAGTTTTTATTTTTTTTAATTTAAAAGTTTCACTAATGTGGCACAGTTTTTTTTAAAAAAAATAAAAGTAATCGATTTACAAATACACGTACAATTACAACGGCTATTGTAGATGTTTTGGTAACTCGTTTGAAAAGATTTTTGTCAATATTTAATAAAATATTTTATATTTTAATGATAGTTTTATCACCGGGCTTGTCACCGCGAAAAGAAACATTTTTTTGAATTTTATTTTGTTAGCGTTTTTAGCTTTTTATTCTTTATTAGTATGAAGGCTCTATGAATGGCATGATATAATAAAATTGTAAACCGAATCGGCTACCGGAATTTAAAATCAATCTATAGAAGATTATAATTTAAAAAAAACTTTCTTTTGAGTAGCTGCGTAACCTAAAAAGAATTTCCATTAAATTTTAAAATAAAATCATTGTTCGATTAATGAAGTGTGAAGTTCACAAAAATGAAAACTCATCGTTCTTGGTGATAGGGGGAAACTTTCTAGCGAATTTTGTAAAATTAATGTTTAACACTTCATACAAATTGAAAAATCTCGTGTTTAGTTTGTGTATGTAACCTAATGTCCTTGTGCTGACCAACAATTAATGCAAGCGCTACATTTTCAATACACGTGCTGAAATCCGAAACTGTTAACATTTGGATTTGATAAGAAAGTGGATAAACAGTTTTTTTAAAGTATGTCACAAGCTAAAAAAGTTTTTTTTTATATTTACTGTATTTAAAAAAATATATATCAAATGCAATGGCACTGACAATATTTTAGGTCTTAAACGAAACTTATTTTATCAAAAATACAACTTCAAAATAACTATTTATTGAAAATGAATATCTATTTTAAAGTTTGTTCACAAATTTTAATAAATGGGCAGCGCATTTCAAGGTAAATCTATTTATTAAGTTTTAAAAGAACTGCAATGCAATGAAAATAGCTTTGAATAAAGTTTATCAAAAAAGGAAATATTTTAATATTAATTAATTTATTTTATATTTAAGACAGTTTACAAGCTTACATGGAAATACAATGCAATTGTCAAATTTAAAAATATATTATGAAAAAATTGGAAATGAAAAACAGCATTTATTCCTCATGCCGGGAGCGTTAGGTAGGCTTATGACATTCAATTATTGTAATTATAAATTAATTATTAATATTCGTTTTAAGTTAAAAGTTATTTTTTGACTTGAATAATCTGATAAGGTATTTAAAATAAAGCATTTACATATTATTAGGCAATTGTACCTAAATTGTTTTCATTAAGATCTGCAGCTATAAAATATCGTTTAACAGATGCTTATTTAAATTTATGGAATAAAATTGTCTTTTACACATAGGTTTTTCACGAATGGATTTTGCAATGCATATGGAAAAACTCAATCATAATAAATTTACGGTGGTGACTTGGGATCCTCCTGGTTACGGCTATAGCCGCCCACCTAATCGTCAATTTTCAATTAATTACCATTATAAAGATGCTCAATTAGCTGTTGATTTATTAAAAGTAAGTTTTGTCAAAGTACAGACTTAAAATTATATAAATTAAGATACGTTTGCTTTTAGAATTTAGGCATAAAAAAAACAAATGTGATTGGATGGTCTGATGGAGGAGCCACTGCGTTTATTGTTGCAGCTTTAAACCCAGATTTAGTTGACAAGTTAATTGTTTTCGGAGCTCCTTCTTTCGTATCGGAAAGAGATATTGAAAATTATGAAGGTAATTTATTTTTTCAATAATTTAAAAATAATTTTTTATTACTTACTTATATGTAAAAGAATTTAATACGATATGTACATAATATTATACTGTATAATGCTCAGCTGTGAGAGACATTAGCAAATGGAGTGGTCGGTTAAAAAAACCAATGGTGGACATGTATGGGGAAGATTATTTGCAACTATTATGGAATCAATGGATAGATATCCGCATAAAAATTTATAATGAAAATCACGGGGACATTTGCAAAACTTTGTTAAAGTTTATAAAATGCCCTACGTTAATTATTTACGGAAAACAAGATCCGTTAGTACCTCGATTTCATCACATTTTTGCTAATGAAATGATAGCTAAATCTACGTGAGTATACGAAAATTATCAAATTTAAACATGAAAAGTTTAACAATTGATTATATTAATTATTAGATTAATTGAATGGGACAACGCAAAACATGATTTACACATGAAATACGTGGATAAATTTAACGAGACCGTGGAAAGATTTATTCTCAGCTGAGCAAAAATTTAAATTTTATTGCTTTATCAACTAAAAATTGAAAAAGTAGAGCAATTTTGTTTCTAATTTTGGAAAGAATGACCCCGGCCCTCTCCCTCTCAGGATGCACCAGTGATCAAACTGATCATGATTGAATATTCACGTCTAAGAGCTTTAAATATTAAAAAAAAAAATTAATGTTGGTAGATTTAGTTCTCTACGAGTTTACGCTGTGTTTTTTCGCCCTCATTTTTTTTATTATATAAAATTAATACGCTATCCTAATGCTGTTGTGGACAGATGCATTGCAAACAAGTGTGCTTAAAGGGGACATTTTAAAAATCAAGTTTCATTTTCTATTAATTTATTTTTATGGCTAATAGAAGTTATGATAAAATATGTTTGTGCAAAGATTATTGATTTACGGTCAACATATTGCACAGTTTATTAGCTGACTGTTGCTCTTGTTATTTTTTATTGGTCGTTGCTATGACGTCCAGCTTTTAATTTCTTTTTTTTTTTAATAAAATTATGCAATACCGGTGTATTATTTTTTAATAATAATTATTAAAACAATATTTCAGTTTTTTTTTTTTTTAATTTTGCGTAAAAATTGATTGATCGATTTCAATTCTTATGGTAGACAGGTTAATAAATCTACAGTGCCGGATTGGTGGTGATCGCGGGCCATAGTTTGGAAACCTCTGGTTTAAAACAATGACCTTGCTTACATGAGTGGATAGGATGAACGAGTCAAAATTGAACGGGTTACGCCGTAGGTTTACAACGGAAAAAGCTCACCTAGATGAGCTTGAACATTGATCGTGATCACTGATCACGCAATTTGGCAACCTGCAGCATGGTAGGCGGATCTAATCTTCTGACTAACATTATTTTGCAGATTTATCCACTCAAAAGTTTTGAAGTTTGTTGAATGCTATTTGTCATCGAAATGAAATTAATTATAAAAAAACTATAGAGACTAGTCAAATTAAATGGCGAAAGAAGGTTTCGTTCACGATTTACAAAATTTCAGTAAGTAGGCTAACCGTCTCTTGTCATTATACGTACAAAATTAAAATAATTATATTAACGATTTTGAATAATTAACTCGGGTTTTTGTAGCTGTGCCACAATTTTATTATGAAATTTATTCCTTATTGTGCCCATCTTCGGAATGCATAGTGGACAAGAATGTGTTTATTCGATTTATGAGTTACTCAAGTTCGCTGCCGGATGATGTACTACTTAACGTAATAATTAAAATCTGTTTTTTTGTGATTTAGATTTTGATTGCATGATGCTTTATTATTTGCTTATTATGTAATACATGGTAACTTATACGTAGATATGGAAACTGCTGGAATGCAATAAAAATGCGATGAGTCGTCGAGACTTTTGTAAAAGTATGACTATGATTGCGGTTTCACAACAAGGAAGAGAGATACACGATAAAATCTTTGAGGATTATGTAGAAACAGGTAATGCAATTAGCACCTAAATACTATAATTTATCATAAAGTCGATAAAAATGTTGATTTATTTTCAGAACTCCCAGTGCCTAAATTTAAAGATGTAGCAAATTTGAAGGAGTTTAGTATAAAAATGTGGAGAGAACAAAATCCTTCATTTTTGAATTTGACATTTGAGGATTTAATTAAAGCTGATACTGCGAAAGTAGAATTGGTGCCGGAGAAAAAAGGCATCATTTTAAAGCATGTAGAATATATAGTGACAAGCCAGGTAGTCCGACCCTTTTATTTCTTGGCGGGAATTATTGAACGTTTAAATTAATATCGAATTATTTTTTTTTTGTATAGAAATATAACAGTCAAGTTTACAGACGTTACAATGACTTTTTAGCATTTTATGAAACTTTGCTGGTAAAGTTTCCATATCGCATGGTACCGAGAGTGCCCCCCAAAAAAGTTATGGGCGGTAATAACATTTATATCACATGTATACAATCCTGTTAAATGAATTAATTTTATTAAATTTTGTATAATTATGCTTTAGCAAATGCGAAATTTATTGAACAAAGAAGGAAAGCGTTGAATCGATTTTTAACTTTGATAATTCGGCATCCGGTTATTGGATCTGATAAAATAGTTATTTATTTTTTAACTTACAAAGGAGCGGTAAGTTTTTGAATATTTTTGTCAGGTCGATGTTTTAAATAATTATAATTTTTAAATGTTTTTCAGGATACTCTACAAAAAATTAAATTAGAATTTCGACACACCCCGGACGAATTTCTTATAAGTGATTTGTCTACTAAGGTAAATAGTTGCTTTAATATTTTGAATTTTAATTTAACACTGACTTCTTAATGCGAATAAAAAATATTTGCAACGTTTTTATTATTTTTATCAGTTGTGCACGTATAATGAAAGAATTGCATTGTTTTATTTAAAAATCTTGAGTTTGAGAAATTATTTTTGATAAATGTTTTAGAGCAATTTAGTGCCTCAGAATGGCCGTGTTTTTTTGGCCACAAGTAGAGAGCAAATCCATTTTATTCACACTAGTTTAATGCATGTTGAAGAAATTGTTTCAAGCATGGTTGCACGATCACAAGGTATGAAATACAGACACGTAATTTTGTTTCTGGAATGCGTTTTGAAGTTTTTAACATTTTTATTTAAGAGTATACGAATGACTTGACTAATTTGCAAAAAGAATTAAGGTACCGGTATATCATTAATTTATTTGCTAAAATACTCGTGAAATTTAAAAATTACACTTACTTTATTGATTATTAACAGTTCTTTAGCTAATGAACCACACGCTACTTCTTCATGGGCTGCCGGTGGATGTCAGACGTGGGATTGTATTAAAAATGGCTGTCGAGATTTAAGTCAAGCACTGGGAAAAATTAGTGTAAATACCAAATGTCAGGTTAGTTTACTGCATTTGTTTATTGGTCATTTTCATCAAGTTACTCATTGTTTTGTTTTTTTTTTATTGGGAAAAGAATTACTTACAAGAAGATGAGATTGTGGATCATTTAAATCTTCTGTTGGATTTATTGACATCTTATAAAGTATGTATAATATATTTTTTTAAAATTACGTTTGATGGAATTTATATTTTAAACATTTTATTAGGATCTATGTGAACGGCATGAGAAGGGAACCATACAAGAACATCAAAAAGTTATGACACGTGTTATCAGTATTAGAAAAAAAGTGCAACAGGTTTCAGCACAGGGAACTGATGTAAGTTAATAATGATATAATCTGTATTTTTTAAATAATTATTATATTAAATGCTAGTTTCTGCAATTTTTTTTATTTAGATGACTACTAATGATGCCATTCATAGTCACATAACTGAGGTATATTTTATGTGACTAGTTTAATGGCTTGCATTACAGTATTTTATTTGTAACTCGATAATAGCAAGAAAATCACATTCAGGCTATGGAAAGAAGAAGTCAGTTTGCTCTTTACGCCCTTCATCTAGAAACTCAGCTGGTTCATATTTCGCTCGAAATACTCGTTATTGTTTTTAAATCCATGGCCGAAGTTTTTTCGTTTAGCTACGACAAAGTAAATATTTAATTTTCCATTTGATGTTTAAATGTAAAACATGCTTTTATTATTATTACCTAAAAGATGTCTCGCATGTGGGATAGTATTCGACCTGTTGTGGCTAACATCTTATCTGATCGTTCAACATTTCAACTTTCCACCAACGGAAATAACAGCGTTTAATCAAGAAATGTAAGTTTACCAGAATTTTATTTTTATAATTCAAAACCTTGGTTAACAATATCTGGCTGTTTTGTATATTCAGTGTAAAGAAATTGAGCTATTTTTATTAAGGGCAGTTCGGTGCTGTTTGGAATGTATTTAAAATTATTACAGTTTAAATTTAACTTGCAATTAAAGATTATTATTTTGATGTTAAAAAACGAAACTTAATTTTGTTGTTTAACATGTTGTACATTCGAAATATTTATTTTTAAGAATTTGTAAAAGTGAGGTTAATGAGCGATACAATCCGGAATTAGATCGAATTTTTTAAATCATATTCTAAATGGATTTTTTTGTTATAATAATTGTGGCGCAATTTTTTTTAATACTGATAGTCTTTATCTATAATCTCCATCGGGGGTTTTTTTTTTTTTAATTTGATATTGAAGCTATTCAGTTGATGAGTGCATGTATTTTAAAGAAGAAGAAATTTTTTTTTTTGCACATTTGAATTGTTAAAAGGAAAGCTAAATTTATATTAAAATACAGGTGTATATACCAAACTACTGTAATATTAAATTTTAAAATTTATATTTTACAAGTACAGTAGAATAATATTATACAATACATGTAAATGTACTGTAATTACAGTATACAGTTCTTCCCATACATTAGTTAGGTTAGTAATTTAATGCAAAAATTTGCAAAATAGGGATTTTTTACAATATTATTATTGTCGAATGAAAGTTTATTAAAAAATTAATCCTATTTAAACCAAAAAAAAACTTGGCAGCGGTGGGATTCGAACCCACGCCTCCGAGGAGACTGGTGCCTTAAACCAGCGCCTTAGACCGCTCGGCCACGCTACCACATGGAAATTTTCTGTCTCCAATTCCATATTCGACAAGGATAAAGCTAAACCAGGCCAAACTATAAGCTTTTTAGTTTATCTTTATAAAAATATTATCCTTATTAAATGAAAATACCCGACATTGCCCAGCGTTTTCCCCCAGCAAAAATTGATTTTATTAAACAGCGAGCATTAATTTAATTTGCCAAAAAGTGACTTATTTTTTCCCCTATCGAGCGGCTTATTTTTATTTACTGTATTATTTTTTTTTTTTTTTTACCAGCGAGAGTTTTTTTTTTGTATAGGGTCTAGTGTTCTTATAATAGTGAGCGGCACATTTTTTCCTTGTCGAGCGGTATTTTTCAGGCAGTACATGTAGGCCTATATACTGTAGTTGCTGCTTTGCATTCGATCTGGTTGCATTTCCCCCGCTAGCTGTTGAATCTACTCGACGAATAATAATTACAGTACAGTATTATTGTATTTTCCGTTAAAAAAAAATGTTAGAAATTTAAAACGTCAAGTAAGCTTATTAATTTATCAGCCATTGCGTTAAAATTAGACATCAAATTTAAGCTGGCGAACGTAAACTTTAACCTGGGGCTTAAAATTTAAATTATTTTAACGTAGATCTAAAAATTTAATGTACTAGTCTGTAGGCTTATGTCCTTATCAGTAATGGTCCCCATAACACCGTATATTGTGGGGTTCATACAGCCTGGTTCTACATGATCGAGCTGTCACAACACACACGCAAAACAACATCTTAGATTATTTCATTATAATATAGATTTTTTTAATGCTGTTTTCATATAAGAATCTAATTTGCACTTTAAATAAATTTCGAGTTATATTAATTAAATCATACAAAGTGTAAACGAATGTTCTTGCAAGCTAGTTAGTGTCTGCATGCATTTGATAAATAATAATAACAAAAAATTAGTACATTGGATTTGCGAGCAAATGATTCTAAAATAATTATAATACTGTAACTAATTATTTAAAATCAAAAAAAAAAAAAAAAGTATTGTTGGAGTATTATTTTAGTCCAATTGGGTCTATTTGTAATTCATAAAATTCACTGAATAGGCTGCCCCACTTATTGGAATTTTTTATATTGAATATTTCGTCGTCTAACCTGGCAACGTCAATTCAAAACGAAATAATAATAAATACCGTGTGGTAAATCAGAATTTTCGATTTTTTTTTTTTTTTTGCAAAGTCAATTGATAGTAGACTACCGCACGGTATAATATTGTTAATTTGGAATTTTTGGCGATATTGACCTTAAAGAATTTTGTCAATAGTTCTGCATTTTTAGTTTTTGAAATTCATGAAAAAAATTAAAATTGATTTTATAACTTGTGTTAACAATTAAATTTAACTTTATTATTTAAATATAGGCATTACTTTGTACTTAATACTCCGGAATAATTATTATATCTTTGAGAGCATTTTTTTTTTGCAAATTAAGGCAAGACCGAATTAATCAAGTTTAAACTTGCATCTAATTGTGAGTTTTAAAAATAATTGCTTTGAAATTATATTAATTATTTAAAATATTTTACAAAAATATTATATCAATTTTGCTTATCTTTCTTGATGAATTACATTTTTTTATAAACACCAAGAAAAGCTTTGCAGTGAGCGCAATAATGTTCTATGTTACGACAGCTATCACAGCAAAATGGAATTAAACAACATCCGACCCAGCATCTACGTATGTTTTGAAAATAATTTTATTAATAATTATATTTTAAATAAAAAAGACAACATTTGTAATGTAGGTTTAATAAGATAATACAGTAAGATCTCAATTTATCCATTCTATATGATAAAGTTATATTAAATTTTTCATTAACCCCGAGTTTTCGTCTTATACTCAGAATAATAAATTTTTTACAAGATAATAGGTCTATTAGATTGATTTAAATAACATAATACAAAAATAATTAATATGTCACAGGAGAAAAGTTGAATTCATTTACTGTATTTTGAACTTTATGCAAAACCGGTAATTTTTTTCTTTTCTTTTAAATATTATTATTGATTACTTATTGTTAACTCATTATCTTGATAAAATTGATTTTTAATGGCTTGAAGTTCATTAATAGCAAATATTTGTTAAACGATTTTATGCAATCTCAATTAATAATGGTCGGCGATCGATTTTCCGAAAGAAAAAAAAATCTTAATTTATTGAACAGTTTAAATTGAGACTTCTGCAGTAAATTGTAAATTAAAATACTTAAATTTTACCCAAAAAAGCAAAGAAGGCCGAAAACGAGCCATGTTAAAGCTCCATTTGTAGGTTCAGTTTTGGTCATTCCTTCGTATCCACAGGCTCCACAAGTTGTCAATTGGGGCTCTGGACCATAAGCCGCCATGCTAACCAAGGCTACTGGAACTGAAGTCATCGTTCTCAACTTTAAATCTGAACAATGAATGAAATTTACTAACCAAATTAAAACTACGGTTATTTAAATAATTTTTTTTTTGTTTACAGAGAATTGGTGTCAATAAATTGATTCAGTTGTATACTATGCTTACTGTTCAAACGATAAGTACAACTTCTTCAATTCAGAAAGTACAAATGAGCCTCTTACCATTTGTTTTCTGTACACAAACTTGGTCGCGTAGTGATAGATTAGTTGTTAGGCCTATTTTTTTCGTTATTTAGTTTCGCTTAAAATAAAATATTACGTCTAAAGTTGCTATAACAACTTAGGTACAATTGGCAAGTTTATGATTGATAACTCTAGTCGTAATATCGGAAAAAAAGAATTTTTTTTTGGCAAAAGTTTAACAACGAACTTTAAAAGTTTGATTTAAATGTATTTTTAATGCTGGCAAATACATGATTATACTGACTAATATAAAATTATTAATTTTAAAATGTAATAATTTATTTAACCATAATTTATTAAGCGATCGATATTTAACATTTTTTTAAGATAATATACGGCTGCTATTGATTTTCATTAAATGATTTAATACATTTTTTTAAAAATTCAATTCAAAATGTGTATTGTATTTTTAAACAATTAAAAACTATAAAAGACGGATAAAAAAAAACGAAGCCACTGTCTGCTGAAAAAAGAGCAAGCTGTATAAAATGCCAAATGTTATTAAAACTAAAACTATTTCAATACAGTCTACGGTATATTTTAATAATAACTATTTTTTTAATATTTATGAGCTGCACCAGTTAAAAATTGACGTCAGGGAAACATTATTAATGTTATGTAAGCGAGAGGGACAGGGAGAGCCACGGCTCCGGGCCCCGTTGACTAGGGCGCCGGACGCCAAAATTTCGACAAATTGTTAAAAATTTTATTATTTTGTCTAAAAAGGGGGCTGCTTTTGCTCTTTCTCCCAAAATAAATTCGCGCCTTGTGAGCTACAGTAGGCGTTTCTTTTATATAATTTTTTTAATTGGGGCAAAAATCAAAATTGGGATAAAGTTGTTAAAAAATCTTATTATTTTGCCTAAAAAAGGGCCAAAAATTTTTCCCTTTTCCCAAAAAAATTTTGTGCCTCCCAAGCTCGGCGTTTTTTTTTTTTTTTTTAAATTTTAATTATAACGTGCTTTTATTAGGGGGGGAGGGGGGTATTTAATTTTGACTCATGTTGACTTCCCAGCATTGCACCTTGTTGGGGCTCTTTAAAAATTTTCTAAACTATGGTACTGGGTAGAATTCCTTCAAACTTGGCATGAATATACATGTACTTGGTATCCTAACTTAGGTTTTCCGAATCCATTTGTTAAAATTTGTTCAGTACAAGCTGAAAAATCCAGGATAATCGTTCCATCTTCGGGATGCGGGTGCAGTAACGGGCAAAGCCGCACAAGCAGCAAAGCATAATATGTGTTTATACGGTGCGCGTACCTCCGGTTGAAAACCTGCGCAATATTATACAGTTTCAATGCGGTTAGAGAGCCTATATGATATTTGGGCAAGAGAGTGGTCATGGTAAGAGATTTTTCTGATTGGTTCTCGCAATCACGTG
>JAQGAZ010000395.1:0-65081 GCA_034692225.1 Polydesmus complanatus | reverse complement strand
TTTTTTTGAAAATTTTTTTTGAAAATTTTTTTTGAAAATTTTTTTTGAAAATTTTTTTTGAAAATTTTTTTTGAAAACTTTTTGAAAAATTTTTTGGAAATTTTTTTTTAAATTTTTTCGTTGAGCCTCCTGAGCCACCATAGAAGTCTATTAATTTGAAGAGCAGTGGGATGTTGCGCAGTGCAATTGTGCGCAGTGACGGATGATAATGTAGTGAATTGGATTGGAGTGTAGTTCAATACTATTGCTTGAGTACACTTTCTAATTAAAGTCCAACGGTGGTCTCGAAATGTGTTTCTCTTATCAAAAAACATAGGTTATTGAGTCAAGAAAATAAGTTGGCCTCGGCTATAGCGTCACAACAGTCGGTACACTGCCATTCTTTTTTTTTTATTATTATTTATTATTTTTACAAGATTTTTAAAATATTAAATCAAATTTAATGATAATAAATTTTAAACTTTTGCTAGAATTCTAAATTTAATGTAATTTATAGCATCGTCAAAATTTTGTTTCTTCTAAAAGCAGTGAAAAAATCTTGTAACAGTCTAAATAAGTAGCCTACAGTATAATAATTATTATAAACAATACATGCAAAATGTAATGTAGCATCTAATGAATGCCTATTATTATTATTATTATTGTTCTATAATAATAGTCGAATTACATGTAACAGGAATCCCAGGGTTTTAATAAATCCATCAACTCCTGTTGTTGTACACATTGTAGTTACATCAATTACGCGATCTCTTCCCAAACGTTATAACCGATCTCAATATGAAATATTAATGTGCTTTAGGGACACAAAAAATGTAAATAAGAATTTTAACTTGAGTGGAAAAGCCAAGTGTATCGTCCAAATCCAACGCATTATATCTTTACGACTACATGTCTTTTAATATTAGCCAGAGAGAGAGAGAGGGAGGGAGATAGCGGAGGGGCTAGCGGGCTTATTCAAGAACAGCATCATTTAATCCCCGCTGCTTTTACGGCAAAACGGTGGAAATTGTTTGTCACTAATGTCCACTAAAAACACTCCCGTCGAAACGAGAGAAAATAATGCCAGACAACACGAAAGGCGATACAGTTTCTATTATTATAGTACAGTACATGTATTTAGATGACGAGAGAGAGCGAGCAGTGCCGCGCGCGTTATGACTACGAACGAGATGGAATTGAAATCGCGAAGACTTCTTACAATAATAGTAATAATAATAATAATATAAAAAAAAAGATCCCTCCGGCTACAAACAAAGATATCAACCACACCAGAAGTGTGGTCTATCGAGGCTATTGTGCGCCGATCTTCAAAGTATCACAATACCCCAACCGATACGCGCGCGTGTGTACGTACATGTAACCTACTGCTATGCGGTCGTCTGACTTACATGTACATGTATAGTAGGTATTTCAATGAGAAAACAGAGAACAAAGTGATTTAGATATCCTAAAAAAAAATCATTACCAATAGCAAAATCTTTTTTTTTTTTTTTTGGTCTTTTAGGAAAAAGCGCACAGATTAGTTGTCTGTAGGAAGCTCTTTTGTCTATAACCAAGATACCTTACAAACTTTATATTAGTTATCTTTGATCCAATTTTATTCCAGAGCTAGCCGCAGCTCTTTTTATTTTTTACTATCACCAATAAAGTAATCAAAATCGTTCGGATAAACAGAGGGTATCGGGTACTGTCGCGTGAGTTAAAGGCTGTTCTTCGACGATAAAAAGGGTCTTATTCTATCGACTGCTGCTATGTTTATCGAGCTATAGCACTTACTAGTTACTCCGTATGTAATATTCAACGGAGAGTGTTACTTATTTATTAAGTTGAAAGGGGAGGGGAACACATTTTTAAACGCGAACTTCAATCAGTCACCGTGTTGATACATTGAAAATAGGTGTAGAGAATAAATTCAGTTAATACTGAATATTATCTCTCAAAATGCTTATTTTAGTTTGTCAAAATTCATAAAAATCGAGTTATCCCTGTTATTGCCGCAAGCCCTTTAATAAATATCAAGTGTAAGAGTAAATGCACCAAATGTTTACTACAGGGTCTATCGAGTGAAAGTAGACCGGCTAATATGATGCTAGTAGTAGCCTACTGCAGCCGGACGATTAAGCACGTGGATTTTCTTCCCTCCCACAATTTTATTGACATTCCCGCATGACACATCATTTACTATCACGTCCTTCCTCATCTGATCTTTTGTTTTTCGCAAACTCTCTCAATTCCGCAACTACGATTCGCTGTGACGCGTCGTGTTAGAAAATGGCGTTCTTTTGCAAATGTGTAGGCTACCATTTCCTGAAGTAAAAGGTAAGTATCACAATAAGGCTTTAAAAAGAAAATTCAGATGAGGCTGGTTCATCCTCTTGAAGCGCTAGCGGGCTACTTTTACGTTGTTAACTCTGTACATGCCTTCAGAAATAGAAAAACCCCAACTAATATGCTAGCTAAAAATTTAGGGTAATTAAGAACTGTAGGCCTACTTAAATACCACAAACCTGTAACTATTCGAACCAAGTACAAAAACTTATATTATGATGTGAAATGCATATTATAAATCACAAAATACTGTATTATTGACATTATTATTATTTTTTAATACGAGTATTTACAAAAGACTAAAATGGGAAATGCTCCTTATTTCTAAGACCATTTTTCCTCAAATTTTTTGTTATTTAAATACGTTTTCGTGCATTCCAAAATACTCTCAAACTATTTTGTTTTCCAGCGCTATTTTAATTTTAAGATTAGTATTTTTTTTTTTAAACTCGCAAAACTTCTAGATTTTGTTGGCTTTAACTCAAAATACTGTCGCGTATTTGGTGTGGTACACTCGTCCGATGTATGTCGGAAGAAAGGGTGGGGAAGAGAGCCCACCTCATTTTGTCATAAGCAAAACAGCAAATTGGTAGCACGAACACACACTGCTGCGTGAATTCCGTTCGATTTCGTATGTAAATAGAGAATGCGCCTCCAGTGTCATATAAAATAGAAGGGGAGGGGGGGAGGGAAATGAAAGAAAGACAGAAACATAGATACAGAGAGCAGAACTATTCAAATTTTACTGGTGGTTGGAATAAAGCTTTTGCAAATATTAATTAGACAGTGTGTATAGAAGAGAGCAGTACAGTGTACTACCATTCTATGCAGTTTCATAGTAAAGAAGAAGAATGAAAGAAAAGATTTAAAGTCCTACTGCATATTTTTGTCATTCGTATCAAATGAATCGGTGAATAATCCGCATATTCGTCCTTAGATTGAAGAGTCTTAATCTAAAGACAAAAAAAAAAAAAAAAAAGGAAATACAAAATAAAAGAGATGACGTAAATAAAACTTGCGCAGATTAAGCTCGCAACATTTCAAAGGTGTATAATTTGTATAAACGAAGCGAATGTTTACTTTAAATAAGACCCTCTCGTGATATAATTTTGTCAGTTAAAATAAATATAATATAAAAACATTGCGTGTTTGGGTCAACTTATTGCAAGCTTACTACATTCTATAGGCATACATTTTGACGTGAGTTTGCGGAAATCCCCCTATTCAAATAACAGAATAATAAGGCGCAGAGTATAATATAATCAGTTGAAAAATATCTTATTCACAAATTAAGTTTAACTGTTCATTGCAACCGGATTTACAGATGTGCACGGTGTCCGTAATAAAATCTTACCCAACTGAATTCGTATTAAATCTCTTTTTAATAATGTAAATATTTGAATGACACATATAATAAACTTCACTTTAAAAGACTTTTTTAACATTAAATTGTTCTATTCTGTGTTTAAAATGTCCTCTTCCGGTCACGACATAAGCAGTAAAACGAGTTCACCACTCTCTGTGCGCCGCTCCCAATCCAGTTGACAAAATAACATTGTTGTTATACATCAATTCCCATTAATGCTTCTAAACTTTGACGTTTAAATCTGTCACATACTTTATTTCCGTTTTAATAACAATAAATAAAAATCCATATTATATTTCTTTAAATGACACAATTTTTTTTTCTTTTGAAAAAAAAAAAAATCAATTTTAAGATATTATTAACCTCGCAATTCCGTAAAAATTAATTTTGCTCAACAAACGCGTACTACGCCCAATCAGCTGACTTGTTGAAAGTGACAAGCGCAACAAACATTTTTTTTTTGTATCGCAGTCTTCAATTAATTCAACCGTCCATAACCATAAAATAAAAAAATAAAAAAAAAAAAACTGCTTATAAAAAAAAAAATAGGTTTTTTTCTCTCACTTTTTAAGTGTTTCTGACGTTTGGCTAGGAGCGTCAAAAGATGCGCCGTACAAGTAAATTTGAGTAATAACGGAGCAAGCAGGCTAACACGCGATGAATGGGCAAAGGAAAAAGAAAATTCAAAGAAAATAAAAAAAAAAAAAGTTGGCTACTCTACCAAGAAAATTGGAAGTGGAAAATACTGTTAGCTATTGTGCACATACTACCAAAAAAAAAAAAAAGAAAAGAAATCGATACTTTATTGCTTCAACACATTCGATGCATATTCACACTCTTTCCATCAACTTTTCACTATAAAGTCTGGATCTTTTTTTTTATATATATATTTTATTCACCGGTATAAAAAAAAGCGCTAAAATATTTATAATTTTTTAACCCAAATCCAACGTCACAATAAATTTAACCGCAGCGATTATTTCCATATACACGGTGGTTCATTAAAAAGTAAACCCAAATTTATATTTTATAAGTAGTTTTCCTAGTGAGTGGTTATAAAGCTTGTGTTGTTGCTGCGTGTGTTGAGACCGGAAGAGGATATTCTAAACACAGAATAGAACAATTTAGTGTTAAAAAAAATCATTAAAATAAAGTTTTTTCCGTGTGTCTTTGAAATATTTACATTATTAAATAGATGTAATACTAATTCAGTTAGGTTCGCTTTTTTTTTTATCCACATACCATGTAGATAAACGTTGACACGTTGTCATAAATCAATCTACTGTATAACAAATTGTAGCCTACAATAATAATAATTATTTACCAAAATTTCAATTTATCACAAATTTTTTCTTATCTTTTTAATTTCAATGATAAAAAAAAAGTACGACACATTTTGCAGTAATAGTAGTAGTAGAACCTTCCAAAATTATTTAATAATTAATTAGTATCGATCCGGGCGCCCGGCATTTACAAAATCAATAGACAAAAATTGCATAATACCGAGGGCTTTGAAAGAGAACAAAGCTCTTACTCGATCTACGTGTTTAATCAATAGCATTTACTTCGTTTAAAGTAAAACTAATTACTTAAATCTCAACGCTCATATCAACAATTTAAAAAAAAAATAAACTAGAAAATAAAACCCAAGTTTTAATTGATTACTAGCACAAAAAATTAAATTTTATTGATTTTTGTAAACCTTTTAATCGAGAAAAAATCATATACACGGTGCGCGTGAAAAAGGTGCACCCAACTGAATAAGTATAAAATCATTTTAATAATGTAAATATTTGAATGACACATGAAAAAACTTTACTTTAAACACTTTTTTAACCATTTAATTGTTCTATTTCGTGTCTCAAAACGAGCATTTACCCACTCACTTTCCCATCCACCTCACTACACAACAGCTTCATCTACACTCTCCTTGCTTCCATCACTTGTCTTTTCGTCTTGTAAACCGTTTCTTGCCTCACACACATCATTTTTTTATGACCCCTCAGCAAATTAAAAGTTAATTTTAAAAAAAAAATTAATTAATTTAAAACCAAAATATTATAGTAACACTGTGGTAGGCTATATTTATTCGATACAATAACATTACAAACCTCATTTATTGCAACTATTTTTTTTTTTCTAAATTCACTTACACTTTACAACTTATCCTACAAATTTGATCTGATAAAAGAAAAGGGGGAAAAAAATGTAAGTAAATTTATACAATAAGATATAGGCTAGCTATATATATTTATATGAATAAATTGTTATGGAAATAATAATAATAATAATACTTGAGCCCGTGTCATAAAACAAGAGTGTGTGTGTACGAGGGGTTTTTGCTTAGATAACAGATTTTTTCAAGCCTCAAACTATGTGAAATAAGGGTGGAATGAAGGAAAGGAGAGAGGGAGGAAGGAAGGAAAGGTTCCGGGTGCAAAGATTTTAGCTCGGGAAAATACAAGTCGTGTTAGCGTAGATAGGCAATCACCATTCACTCCGATGCCGTGAGGTGAAAACAAATTTCATGCATGTTCCCCGCGTTTTTCATCTCATATGCCGCCGAAGAAGATGAAGGAGAAGGAGGGGGGGAAAAAAAAGTTATTCAATTTGTAAAAACGATATCATCCGGCGGAAATCGAATGTCTACACCTTCTTCTTTTTTTATATTATATTTTATCTTTTGAACTAAAAACATAAGGTTGCCTGAAACCGTCAATTTCCAAAATAATAACGTTGGAGGAGGAGGATGCTATGCTGACTTAACAGATCGATTTCTTCTTCACTTTTTCTTTCTTTTTTTTTTTCGAATATGATATCAGATCAAAATCTAAAACTCTTATTTAAATTAATTTTTTATATGCAGAGTATTTTTTCGTCTCATTTTCGTCGAAATAAATTATGTAAAAAAAAAAAGAAGGAGGAAGTAAAAAATAGTAATGTGAATAATATTAATCAAAAATTTATTTTTTTTTTATCTTTCAATGGAATACACTCAAATATTCAATTAAAATAGATGATATTCGAACTGTTTTAATTAGTTTTTGTGCTTTTTTTTTAATATATATACAGTCAATTCCTATATGAATACAGTATAGAGTTATTCTATTTTATTATTTTTAAAACGTAAATGCGCAAATGTTAATTTTAATTGGGAATTTTTGCGTCGATGTAATTATACATTAGGTAATTAAAACTTGTTATTTGATAAACCACCACAAAAAAAAAGAAAGAAAATAATTACTTCAAAATTGAAAATAACACGTGACTGCCATTAATTTGGGTCAAAATGTTTCTAATAATAAAATAAAATAATTACCGTTATTAGAAGTTTTTTTTTTTTTTTGGAAGTTAAAAAATGCAAAGTTTTCAATGCTAAACAACTCAAACTTGCTCGAAAACTATTTTAATTAAAAAATTCATTTTAAAAGATAATTTAAATTTGAATTGATTTAAAACTTTGCGTAACATAAATCAATAGCTTTTTCATGATATTAGTTCATTTTCACAAAAAAATAAAACCTATAAGAATTGTAAACAATCGATTTTTTTTTATCGATGTTTCATCGAGTTTCGTGTAAGCAGTTTCATCGAGTTCATCTCATATCTGCATTCGTTAGCGCACTTCTTTAATATCAAAGACCTAAATTAAATGGACTACAAAATATGGGATGTGATATGCTAAAAAAAAGCTCACAAGAAAAAAAGATCAAAATATGGAAGTCAACGTATGCCGGAGGCAGGAACAATTTCGATTAAGTGCATTGCTCGTTTTCTGCTTGTATTAAGACCGGAAGAGAATATTCTAAACGCAGATTAGAACAATTCAATGTTAAAAAACAAAGTCCTTAAATTAAAACTTTTTCTTGTATTATTCAAATATTTACATTATTAAAAGGATTTAATAATAATTCAGTTGGATAGATGTTTTTTTTTCAGACACCGTGTAGATTATTTCCATGTCCAAAAATAAATACTGTTATGTTCGGAAAATAAAATTGTGTATAAATCCTTCAATCGATTGCATTTGAAAAACCCATTTCATAGTAATTGCTTTTATCATCCTATTTATTATTGAGTTGTAGCATGTTAAAAATCTATATCGCAAAGCTTATAACCACGTCATTATTATTTTACCGTCAACACCTCTTATCATAATGCAAAAATAATAAGTTTACTCGTATGTTGACAATGAACAAATATTAATAATTTATCCGCAACGGACTTATCGATGAATACAATGTATAATATTCAATGGCAAATTTTTTTATTCTTTTAAAATTCGTTTTCACCTGCTGCCAACAACTTCGTAACGTAGCAAAAGGTGATAAAATTACAACTGGCGAGACAAAATTATTGATAAAGTGGAACGAGAACCCACCAACAAACAACAACAACAACTACGTTCGTGTAAATAAAAAGCTCCTCGCTGGCGCACTCTCATTTATTTATTTGGAGTTAGTGAAATTCGTGCCAAGTGCAAATTACCTATTTATAATGAAGCCATCGGCGACACAAAATAATGGATCGTGATTCGAGTCCATATCGCTCGCTAAGCCCCCCTCCGATCGCGTGTCGTTCACTTTCGACGCTAAAACGACTCGCACCAAATTATCCGCAATAATAATAAGAGCAAACATCTCAAGTTTTACCGGTAAACCTATTATCCACCCTCCCTCCCCTTAACACTCTATTCTACTTTTTTTTTGGGGGGGGGGGGGGGTTGGGGGATCGATATGATTGTATCGAAATAATAATAAAAAATGTACACGTGTAGATAAGGGATTAATTAAGAAATAAAAAACACGCAATAAGATTGTGGTGATAAAGGTGTAGGGGAGAGAGAAAATAGAACTGAATTAAATTTTAATTAAGCGTTTTTAATAAGAGTTTAAATAGGTGTTTTCGGCAGTTGGAATGTGCAAGCAGGATGCACCCTCGGATTATGTCCTAGCCCCCCCCCCCCCCCTTGCATTTCTGATAGGCCCACCACCTTTACTAAAAAAAATAATGAATAATTGTGTTAATTTTCTTTAAAAAAAACAATCGCAATTTTCTCAAATTTCTTTAAAAGTTTTCTTGATTTTCTTAAAATATTTTAATTATCCCTAAAAGATTTCTTTATTTTTTAATTTTTTTTAACAATTACTTAAATTTCTTTAAAAATTTGTAATTTTTCTTAAATATTTTGTTCATTTTCCTAAAAAAAATTTAAAGAACTTCTTAATATTTTTTTTCTTTTAACAATACCGTACGGTAATCGTTTTCCTAAAACCAATTTTAATTTTCTTTAAAAAGTTTGCTCATTTTCTTAACAATTTCTTAACTTTCATTAAAGGGTTTCTTAATTTTTTTTTCCCCCGTTTTCATGAAACCAATTTCAAATTTCCTAAAAAAATTTATTAATTTTCCATTTTATTAATTTATTTTTAAATGAATTTTCCTAAAACCATTTAATTAATTTTTTTTTTTAAAAAAAAATATTCTTAAATACTCCTTTAAATTTTCTTAAAAAATCTTTCATTTTCTTAAAAAGAAATAGTTTTACGAGCTTTTATTTTTAATACGAAAATATCAAAAACATATTCTCGCCTAGAGCCCCTACAAACAGCTTAATTCGGCCCCTGCAGCATGGAACGTGAGAAAGAGAAAAAGCATTAAAAGAGACTGTTAAATAAATATTCCCAAAATCTTGACATCAATTTATTCTCCTCAATCCCCTTATAATTGTCGTACTAAACATTTTTTTAAGAGCACTTTCGTTCGCAAACTAGATTAATGACTCGAACGACATTAATGAGTAAATATCCGAGATTCGCAATGCGCATGAGCACGACGCGTTCCAAATAAACACCTCCTATTATTACAGTATTTTTTTTTTTTCTTAATTTTTAAAAGAGAAGAGTTGGATTTAGACGAAGAAATAATACATTTTCTCGCACAAATCATAAATTTTCTTAAATTATTCCCGCAAATTTTTAAAAGGAATGCTCCTCTGTAAATGGGAAGGGGAGGCAATTCTCGCATAAAGCCATAAAGCAAAGGATTAAATTTCTGTACAGAAATAATAATAGCCAAAGTAAAAACAAAAGAAAATTTTACGTGCGTAAATTATAAATTTTTTATTTTTATTTTTTTACGTTTGTTATTTTGAAAAGATGGTAGCAAAACTTATTAGAGCTCTTATTCGCAACACGTTCCATTACTTTTTATTATTTGACTATTTCTTCTTTTTTTTTTATTATTATTATCCTCTAGTTTTCTTTACTTTTCTAATTATTTTCTTTCATTTTTTTTTCGTTTTATTATTATTATTAAAATCGTCTAGGATTCTTAATAAGCAATGTCCGCCGCGTCATTAACTCTACTTTTCTCTTTTGTAAAATAATAATGCTAGCAAGAAAGAAAAAAAAAACTCCAACCAATTTATCATGATTAAATGCAGTAATACAAAAAATTGTAATTAGAAAAAATAAATACTGATGAAATGTTGTAAACTGTAGCCATATATTTATGTTTCTAGTAGTAAAATAGAATAATTAATTGTTATTAGCAAGAGAAGGTGTCACTAGACGATAAACAATATTAAAAAAAATATATATATATTTGTTTTGTTAGACATGTTTTTACCTATTCAAAAGTAATGCAAAGAGTTTTTTACGCTAAACAACTCAAATTTACTCAAAAATTATTTTCATTAAAAAAATTAGTTTTAAAAGATAATTTAAATTTAAGAGATTTAATCTTTAAGCAACATAATTCAATAGCATTTTTAACGATAATACTTTATCTCCAAAACAATAAAACCTAATGAAAGATTAAAATAATCGTTTTTTTTAATAAGTAAATGTTTTGTTTATATTTTTTTCAGAGGACAATTACACCCATATACTTAACTATTTATGCTATCGAACTAATTAGTATTAATATAAATTTGGAACTATTTTTGGGGATGCTCTCTTTTTTACGTAGAATGCTGAAAAAGTTTTACTTAATTTGTCCACTAGAGATTTTTTAAAAAAACAACAACAATAACAAAAGTTTAAGAGTGTTTTTCCCCCCCACGAAAATGATGTATCTTCCTTTATAAATTGACTCTCAATTTAAAAGTGAAATTCAAAATCAATTGTATATCATCAATTTTCAAATGTGTAGTCTATGCTTTATTTATAAAGATTTTAAAATATTAAACTATAGTAATACTCAGTTCATTTTACGCTGTGAACTGGCTTATACGCCCGTTTAAAACGCTCAAACAACGCACATTTTTTTTATACGCATAAATTACAACTGTACCTAACATTTTTGAACAATAATAAAAATCAATTTTACTTCTATTACGTTCAAATTAAAAACAAAATACAGTACGCAATAGATAATCCAAGTTTCAAAATACTTCACCTTTTTATTACGCGTAAATCTTTGCGCAAAACGAAAGAATTATGTACGGAATACTTTATTATACTGTGTATTAAAAAAGAAAGAAGCTAATTTGTTATTCCCGAAAAGTAGGTTAATATTAACATTCTCTGACATTTAAAAAAATATATATAATATTTCGATCCACACTCTTACATTAATGATCATCAATTCTATCAACATACTTTATTCTAAGCTAAAATATCCTCTGCATGCCCCTACGCCAGACATGTACGAACGAACCTTTATCATTGCCAAATATCGATTATGTTATTATGCGGATGCAATTAAATGATCGATATATCGTCTTCTAATTCCAAAAACGCTATAGTAGTTACTCGTCGTTGTTGTTGTGTTACCGGTAATGAATTTTAATTTTATTACAAAACTTTTCTATGTCTAATTATCATACGGTATAAATTTGCATACGATTAAGCAAAAACAACACTTCTAGTTAAAATATTTCCTACTGTCTTTTTTTTTTTTAATATTAAATCAAGGAAAAATTTTGCAATCAAATTAATGATCGAAATTATTCAACAAAAAAGAAGAGGAAACACGATACGGAGAAGAGATAATTTGAAACATCAGCAGCAGCAGCAAAAATGAAATGTCTGCCGTCCTATGAATAATTAAGATAGGATTTATACCACGAATGTACTTGGTATTTAGAGGCTTGGGAAATACCGTATTGTATCACAGGTATAAGAAAAAGAAGAAAAAAAACCCACCAATGCCGACAATGCAGCACCTTAATACGACAGGATCTATGTGTTTTATATATGCCACGTTACGTCATCTAATATCATGGTCACGACTCAACCACTCGCCCTCTCTCTCTCACACACACACACATCTCTCAGCCAAAGACAATCCAAGTATACTCGTAGGCTGAATTAAAGCCATTCGAAACATCACGTGGTAGTTGAAAAAAAAAGCGCTTATATAGAATAAGCACACACACGACGAAGATACATAATCGATGCACGTAGCGCCAACATCTCGACAGGCGCTATTTGCGTCACATTATGAGGAGGACTCTTCTCCAAAGATCTAAAAAAAAAAAAAACCGAGAGAGAGATGTAATTTAGTGTACACATGTACGTACGTGGAAGAAAAAGCATTGGGCTATCTCTCGGCTTGGCTTATACGTGTGTTTATTTTGAACGTGTTTGGCAATTCATTGAGCGAGGAGGAAACGAGAGCGTAGATCTATAATACAGGAGGAGGAAGGAAGGAATAATATATGTGGGGGATTACGTTACACATCAATCACACGATCAATTTGAATTTTCAATCTGGGCTAATCAATGTCAATTGATCCAATGGGATTGTATTCTACCTTTCGGAGTTTGATTTGATATTAAGCCAAAAAAAATATATATATAGGTATATATATAAGCTTTTTATCTTGATCTTTATCCGCGCGCGCGTCGTGTGCTCGTCGTCCATATTATATATTCGGTGGTTTTTCTAAAAGTTTATTCTCCAACCGATTGGATTTTGTTTTTGGGGGGAGGGAGATCGAACCATGTTTTCGGATCGGAATTTAATACCCATCAGTCCCAATCTCCGGGTCAATCACGTTCAGCGCCCAATCCAAAAGGGAGGAAGAAGATCGAAAAACAGATGATGATTAAAGCTTATCGTCGATTGGTGGTGGACGAGATAAGGATTTAAACAAAAAAAAAATAATAATATAATATAATATCGAAATGTGGTGGGTGTTATTCAAATGATATGTTAGATGAAAGAGAGAGAGAAAAAAAAAAGATGAGGAAAAAAACTGTAACGTGTGAGAAGTTACACTTGAACGTCAGGAGTCAGTCGAGTTGTGCGTTCGTCCAACGACCATTCCCCAACGATTTATTAGGAGATTTTCAAAGACAGTAAAACCTAAAAGAAAACGGGTTTGTTGGTTATGCGTTCAATAACTTTGACTTTGTTCGTGGTCCACTCCGCTTTATCTCTATGTCGCGCGCAGTTTCGTTTCTTCGGACTTTGTGCCGGCTATTTCACACGTTGCACTTGATACTTTTCGTCCTGTCGATGGAATCAAAATCGACGGTGAATCACAACGAGACTGCCGAAAATAGCGGAGGAATATCAGGTAAGTGCATCTTCATCTTTCTTCTTCTTCTTTTTTTTTTTCCTTCTTCTCTCTTATCTTACGTCAGATTAATTTGATGCCTGCTATAGCTCGTATCTCGTATCCGTGTAGATTTATTTATAGCTTCGATCGTTTGTTTTTGTTTACCGCCTAGGAAAATGTTAAATAAGATCCACTATTTTTTTTTTTTTCTTCTTCTTCACGTTATCCAAACTTGGTCGTCGTCGAATGGGAGCGAAACATGTTGGTCGAGTCTCAAGGTTATAATGACCGTGTGTGTAGTAAGGTTTCATCCCCCAAACTCTCTTCTTACATACTATAAATTTTTACGATACCGACGTCGTAAATATGGCTTCGCGCCCCGTTCAAATCGGCTTTCATTTTCTATTAGAACTTGTCCAACCCAAAAGAGTTGTGCACTAAGGGAAATAAAGTACGACCTAAAAAGAAATCAATGTAAGCGAGATAAAACTTTCTACAGTACAGTATGTATATAAATATATATGGCTTACTTTTAATCACGTATTCAGCAGCAGGAGCACCGCCGCCACGTTATATCTTCTCGCGTTTAGATCGATGTCATTTCGATATGGCAAGAAGAAGGCATCGTCCGGCAACAGTTTACATAATCATTTGCCGATAAACATTATTTAGTTATGATCACTTTTATTTTTATAACGAATCGCGTGAACTCTGGTGAAACGATCGTTAAAATGTACTCCGATTTCAATGTATACCTGTCGGATAATAAGCGAACCGGACACACGATTTATATCTCGTATGATCTTATCTAGTTTCGAATTGGGTGAACAAATCCAGGAAATCGTTGGCCGTAAATTTTATAAAAGAGAAATTGTACATAAAGTAAAAACTCAGTTAGTTACAAATGTTCCCCCCCCCCCTCCCTCTATTTTAGCCGCAATTATGTGAAATACTACCGGTACGCGTGTTATGTTATGCGGTCGTAATAAATTTTTTCGAAGTAATCGTCGCGTGTAATTATTTCGCAGTTGTCTCGACGAATAAGTTGAAAATCATATAAATTTGCTATACTGTATATTTTTAGTCAATCTAATTAATTAATCACGCATAATTTTGTATGAATTCTTTTATTTTTATCTCCTTTTGATTAATAAAATCCCTTTATGTGCATAAAAAAAAATCAAAGCTTTTTTTTTTTTATTGATTTTTGTATTATTATTATTATTTATTATTTTATTATTTTCATTTTATTTTAAAACTTAATAATTCGCTGTCATCAGATTTTTAAAATTAAATTTAATTACTTAATTTTCTATTTAAAAGTTTTGATGGTAAACAAAAGAGTTTTTCATTAGTCTAAACTTAATTAAATTTCCTGGCCAAATCAGGAAAAAAAAAAAATCAGTAAAACTTGAAGAACGTGAAGCAGAATAAAACGTAAAAGCTAGTTTAAAATAGGGCGTGTGTACGTGCTCATGTTTATAAATTAGCCTGCATTTTCATTTAATCTTATCTTTTTTTTATATACTAAATTGTGCGCCCAAAGACAAATATGAATAAAGCGCAAGGACGCAAAAACCCGCTAAAAGCAAGATATCAAACTATAGCGCCATTAATTTATCATGTTATCAATAAAAAGAGTGGAAATCAAATAGGCTGTAAGTGTTGCATTTTTCATAACTTCCTCCCGGTAGCTCTAAATTACAGACATAACCTTCTTTTCAATAATATTGACACTATTCTCGCTGCATTCCATACAAGCATCGGCGGACATTAACTGATAACGTAATTTACGCTTAAGTCTATACGTAAATTACGTTAAAGTAAAAATTTAACCGCCCTCCATTGTGGAAAGTTGCTAATTTTTCCTTAATTTTTTTTTAATACTGTAAACATAGAATAGCTCATTTAATGTCATTCAATGCTTAATTGAGCAAATCTTGGGTGCGTCAAAAATAATAGCGCAAAATGAGTCTAGAGCCGCGGCACTGAATGCGGAGCAATCGATTGGTAAGCACCGAATAAGTACTGTTGGGGGCCAGATGGCAGATTAAGTCAATTATTTTAAAATCTAATATTTTAAATATGATAACCATTCTTATACCCACATAAAAATACATAGAAAAACGTCTGCAAGAAAGTTCAAAAATGAGGAATGCTTCAAATTTTAAGAATTATTTATAGCGGTAATGTCTTTGTGTACTGCACGCGTAGATGACTTTGAACTGCGCGCGCCTAGCAACTTATAGTTAATTATTCAGCCGTTAATTTCATTCTCAACTCGGTGCCTACATATATACTGTACTCATGATCTTATATCACTTAATCAACTAATTTCATTAACGTAAATGCGATCTTTTTGCCAAATTGACGAAAACGAACTAATTAAGAATTGTTCTTCTACTCGTTCAATCTGCATTGTCAAACAAATTCAATTTCCACTACACAGTTTCTCTTCTACACTAAGTATTACATTATACATGTATAAGGCAAAGCTTTACACACTTTTAATAAGAGTTGTAAAAAAAAAATTTATACATGTATATATTATAATATATAAAAGCATAAACTTAATTACATTTGCGTAGACAGCAGCGTTTCAATCGACAATTTTAAATGGGATTATCATCGGCAGTACACGCATCAGCAAATTGAATCGTCAACGAACAATTTATACATCGTGTTTTCTACCAGCTTCATGTATACTACAAATATACATAAAAATGTTAGATAAATAAATATTAAAAAAAAAAAAAAAAAAATAGTGTCAAGGATGGGAAGAAATGTTTTCATTCGCTGACAACAAAGATTTTTTTTTTTTATTCCAGAAAAGAAAGGAGACAAAAAAAAAATTTTTGTTACGCTTAAAGTAAAGTCCAATCTTTATTGCAAAATCGATAAAAACAACTTGTTGACCGGCCTCGTTTGTCGGATGTTCACGTTGAACGGTTGTTGCGCGCGGGCGAATCCCGCAGTGTACGAAAGATCTATTTTTAATTAGTGGATTAAATTTGAATCCATATAATTACACCCTTTTCAAATGCGAGCAATTAATCAACTGTGACAAGTTTCACAATACGAAAGTTTAAGGTTGTATATACGCGTGTACGTTGGATGCTGACTAGAAGATGTGCAGAACGTGGTCATATAAAATATGCACGACGAAAACATAGCAGATGCGAGTTAAGATAGAAATATCGACCAACGTCGAACCAACTGGCATAATAAACGCTCCAACACGAGCACATAAATACGATAAACGCCTTTTTCTAAAGCACCGTTTTGCGGTACAACCTCGATTTACCGGTTTCTAATGTACTATTATTCAAAGCAACTTTAAAAGTTTCCAAAAATTTATAGCGAAGAAATTCAATTACTAAAAAGGGAAATAACGTAAATGGTTAATAAATTATTTTTTTGGCGAACACAAATAAATTTTAAATTTATAAAAAAATATATATATACATGTAGGCTACTGTATTTTCAATAACCGCGTACGAGTTGTTGAAAATTTTGTGCTGGAATTAATGAAAGCTGGATGTGAACCATCCTGATACCGGTAATTAACTTGAAAACAAAGCATATCTTGAAGAATATTCTCTTTAAACTTACTGTATTAAACAAATATTTGATGATTATTAATCTGCAATTTGATAATAATTTTTGTATTTTGTATGAGAGTGTATAGTGTACATGTAAATAAAAATACAGTCTTCAAATAGAGGCGGTTTCCGCTTTTTCAAATTTGTCTAGAATATTTCTTTTAGATTCGAATATTTGTTTTTGCCATGAGTAACTGAATACGGTAGAGGCAAAAACGAAAACCTTAACTGTATTTAATAAATTTTGTTAACCATATTCGAGAAGACCCCCCCCCCCCCACCATGCATCCAAATCATATTAAATTTGTTATTGATTATTGAACTCGGTATTTTGATTTGAATCCCATATTTTTAGTAATCGCCTGTGAAAAAAATAAACTGCTACAACTTTGACGGAGGTTGTGAGCTACATAAACTACAAAATAATAAAACTTTTACAGCGGTTCTTGACTTTTCGATACAGTATTTCAAGGTGAATATGGGCGCCAGTCAGTGAACATAAATTTCCCAGGTTTTCAACCCTCGTAAGGCGATGGCAAAATTAATTTTTAATTTCAACCTCTTATTTCCGACGGATTCGGCGGTGGATCGGAAATGAATTAGCGACTAATTTCTATCGAAAGAATCTAGGTATACTTAATCTCATTAAATATTCATATCGCGACGACTGACTTTTCTCGACGAAGAACAACGAGCTATATAATTATACTGCATTATTTTTGGTATAAAGCTGCGCGTTTACGTTTTCAGTCTTTTCAAGAATGCACAAAGCGTACTGTAAGAGTCAGAGTAGTAAAATTTTGTAAAAATAATCCAAAAGCGGAAAATAAATCCGCCGTGAAACGTGAAATCAGGGTGGCAGATAGGTTGGGTTGCGCGTTCTCTCGCTGGAAGAAGAATTTATAACGACTTCGATCACGAATGTCGAATGACGTTTTCCCACTCAATCCACTGACACAAGAACGCGCATAAAATCCAAATGTAATTTGAGAAAGTTGTGGGACGAGTAGGCTACTATATACCTTGTTCGATGCCTACATCATAATAATAGCCTACACAAGCGAATATCACGTCGCCAAAACACAATTCGATTTATAGATTTTAGATCCTCACAATTCAATTCCGATATTATAATTTAATTTAAAAAAATAATAATAATAAATTACCCACTTTGACTCCGCTGCATCTTTACGGTATTATTTATTTTTTGTGTGCTTTTCGATACTCAATATTTAAATATTTTTGGCTTTTTTTAAAAAAAATGCTACCATTTTCATGATTTTAATATGGAAAAACTAATTAAATTTTTGATTATTAAAAAAGGTTAACCTATAACTTTTTGTGCGCTATACTTATTATAATCATTTGTTTTTCTATCGATTATGTTATAGAAATCTTACCAAAAAGACATTGCCAAGATTATTGGGATTATCACGGCGCCACGCAGAGCGGAATGTACGAAATTGACCCGCAACTTCCACACGTCGATGGGAACAGCGAACAATACACGTCCCCGTTTTGGGTTTATTGCCACATGCCCAACGCAACCGAACATCAAAACCAGGTAAACTAACATTTCGTTTACAGTAATATCAATCATTTTTAATTGGCTATGTAATCTTAAATTTAATTTTTTTTTTTTTTTAAAAAGCCAATCGAAAATCCGTTTCTATTTAGACAATTTTGTATTAGATGTAAAAAAAAAAAATATGTTGTATTGATATCAACATAGCTTAAGTTTATATCTCTTATCGAGTAGCATATTATATTATAGAGTTTATTTCTATTCGATGAGATCTTTATTTACAAAAATATTCTAAGAACGGGATACGATATACAGTATTTTAATTAAAATATGATTCTTCGGGATTATGTTGCTTATCAACTTGCATAATGTAACATGGAAACGCAAAGCAAAGATCAGTTTACATCCAAATATATTGAATTTTATTTAAAGTAAAATATTTTTTCTATTTAAGATTGTATTTCCACTAAAGACATTCTTTTAATATATTTTTATTTTTATTATCTCAAAGCAAATTATATGATACTATAGTAGAATGTCGATTTAATATCGCACATTTTGAGAGAAGTTTCAATCGATGAAACTGGTTCCACAAATTGTTGTAAACGCAAAAGCATTGGCGGAATTAGATCTGCCAAACCTGTTTCCACCAACCCCACTTATCCCAAGTCGTTTCGACACGCAAACCAGATTGCTGCAAGTGAATTCAATCGAAAGAGGTTTGGCCGATGTAGTTTCGTTACAAAAACTTGATTCGTATGTACTAGTATCCGATTCCAATCTGTATCCAGTCTCGAATAGAGTTAATCGATATCGAATCCTCATTTTATATAATTGACGACTCCCATTAATCTTTAAAAACCCCCCGCCGCCGCCCCCCTCCTTCCAATAAATAAATTTCCCTAAATCTAATTCGATGTGGAATTTCAGGTGATTACAGTCCTCCACCACGACACCGAAGCTGTAAATGATATCCGCGGATCCGAAGCACCCGGTTCCTACATTCGAAACGTCACTTACAACGGAACTCCATCCATCAGTTCGGTTCTAGCGCTCATCGATAGTTCAACCAACTGCGAACAATTTATTAAATGGGAATGCAAAGGAGCCATGTTCGGTTTTTGGTATCTACCAGAAGTCAACAGCTGGTGAGTTACACAACTTCACTACACACTTAATCTATTAAACATTACAGCGACGGCGGGGGGAGGGGGGGGGGGGTTTCTTAAAGCTTCTTTCAAGAAAGATCACTTTAAAGTCGCTAGCATATTACGAGCAACGAATCAATATTTTAATCAATAAGAATTTTTAACCCAAAAAAAAAAAAAAAAAAAAATTTAATTTCAAATACGTTGACATATTAAAATTCGGAAAAACTAATTTACCGGTACCGTATAATTATTAATGAATATTAAAATCACTTTTAATGCAACATCTGCTTTAAAATAATAAAAGCAACGTTTTCTCAACCGCATAGAATGAAACTAATTTTTATGATTAAACATTTATACACTGTTGTTCAATAAAAAGTAAACCCAAACTTTATTCTTTATTCCATATACCGTAATATCTATATAACGCCTGATAATTAATTAAACTTAAATTTCCCCGATATTTTGACAAAATGAACCAACAATATGATTCAAACATACAATTTTCTTACTATGAAAACAGGGCTAATAAACTTAAAATTGTAGCGAATGAAGTTGACTCGATATCTTTCTATCCATTCAAATGTTTGACTGTGTATTTTGGAATCGTATGGTTGATTCAATTCTCTAAATATGGGAGAAAAATGTTTACAATAATTAATTAGTAGGCGTATTAAAATTTGGCTTACTTTTTATTAAACCACCGCGTCTATTGCACGTGTGTACATTAGAAGTGGTCAAAATAACGATGTATCTCAAAAGACTAAACAATTTGTTCATTTGCTTTTATGAAGCGTTAAACTACACTATAAGTTATAATCAAATCGCACGTAGAAAAGTCACTTATTGCAGCTCCGCACTCTCTCATAAAAGAAGAAATAAATTTTTCGAAAATTATCCCCCCACATCCATTTATTAAACACGTCGAGATCACGACCCGGCTCTTAGTATTATGTCCGGAACCATCTCAAAGGAGAGAAAAAAAAACACGAATGAATAAAAGGGAATGAAATGGAATTTCAATTATAATCGGAGTCGAAAATAAATAAATAACTAACAGCAGACCATGTGTAAAAACGTGTCCACACGCGCGTAAATCACATGTGTTTCAGGCATGCATTAACGGCTAGTAATAATAATTATTGTACTAAGCGTTAAATAATAATAATAATAATAATAGGCGATTATCGAATTAAGCAGTAATAAATAAGTAAACAAAATTCCCGTTATTTTTCTTCCAGGTGGGTAGGTCGCAATTGGAAACCTCAATACTATTGGGGTGGCGCGGCGACAGACAGCTATTCGTGCGGATGCCACCCTTATTGCAAATCCACCGAGAGAAATTCCACTTGTAATTGCGACGCCAACGATAAATTGGCTTGGCTGGAAGACGAAGGATTGTTGTTGGATAAATCTAGACTTCCGGTGTTACAATTGCGTTTCGGAGACACCGGACAAACAAATGAAGCCGGAAGGCATACTTTAGGACCTTTGCGCTGTCGTCATACGATTCACCGAGGCGAGCTCATTTACCATTCTATTTTATTCTTTTCCTTTCGAAAAAAAAAAAATAAAAATAAATTTCTAAGTGGAAATCTGGTTGAATAGATGAAGGGAATATTTGATAAGAACCAACGTTGTTTCTCTCTCTTACTCATTTCTCGTCGAATCTAAAAGCGATTAAACTTTTACATCGTTTTCCTTTCTTTATTTTTTTTTTTTGTCTTAAGAGAAAAAGTCATGAAACAAACGTTTTATTAATTCAGTATATTAGCTTTCAGCGTTTTTCGGGCACAGAATTTTCCTTCAACTGTTCTTAAAAATTCTAATTCAAATCCATGCAATTTTAATACACTTTTTTTTCTTCTCCCTTCTATTAATGTATTTTTATTTTTGTCTATTTATTTTATATATATGGGGAATCGACGACTATACGAATTCAACTTTATAGATGTGGATATGGGGTCTAACTATACCGCTCCAGTTACGTTCACTAGTCCCGGTTTCGAAGAACGCAGATATCCGCCGCCCTTTCATCGATTTCACTGGACAGTGAGCATCGAAGCGGGAGAAATCGTGGAAATGGTGTTTCCGACCTTCGAAGTCGTTCATTACGGCTCCTACACATCAATGTCCGAATGTAAAAATGTTATAAAAGTGACAGTAAAGAAGGAATCGCAGCAGCCTTCGAACATCACCGTAATTGAAACTCAAAAGTCGCCTCCCTATTACGTTAGCGAAGGCGAAAAGACCAGCGTGGTTCTGACCATGATCACTTGCAATCATTTAGACAACGTCAAAGAGATTGGAATCCAAGTCGTGTTTCGAAAAGCCGGTAAGTTTCTCAAACAAAAGCCAAAAATTAGAAACAATTAAATTATCGATGTCTTAATTTGCCTTAAACGATCAATAACTTCCTCATTTTGCTTTCTTGTTTCATTTTGTAACAAAGCTTATTTGACCGAACTTATCAATTCACCCAAAATCAATTAAATTACCCAACATTAAATATTTTAGTCAAGGGTATTCCAGCACGCTAATAATCGGTATGTTGATTCAACGAATTGCAATACGCTCCTAGTAGTTTTACACGGTGTCCTTAAAAAAGTGCACCCAACTGAATTCGTTAAAAGAATTTAAAATTAATTCAGTTGAGTACCTTTTTTTTTTTTGCGGACACCGTGTATATTATAAGGGTACAGTATCTATTAAAATTGCACCGCAGTTCATAATAATCGTCAACAAACTGACAAGTTAAGAAGAACAATAAACCCAAAGTCGTTTTAAAAATACAAAAACAAATATTTTGAAAAAAAATAATTTTCCTTTTAGATTTTATAACAATTAACTTTTTTTTCTACTGTATATTAACCTCAAAAGGATTATTGGGTTGGGCATAAATAAAAACAATGAAAAGTGCAAAACACAATTTCTTCTTCTATATATTTTTTTCTATATATTAATAAAATAAATCAGCTTGCCATAATCTTTTTCGAGTCAAAACGAAGACGAAAAAAATGGCTTTGTTAAAAAATAATAGAAAAAAAAAAAAAAATTGCGCATTATTTTTTTCGAAATAATTTTTTCCGTCTTCTTCTTTTAATTAAATGAGTTTTAATTGTCATTTGAATTAGTAAAGAGTATAGAAAAAATACAATCTTCTTTTTTTTTTTTTATATTGGAAGTTTGAGTGAACCCCGGAAGTAAATGTACGCAACGATACTTCATCCGCGCATAATGCGTTTTTTCAATAGAAAAGTCATCAATAAATAGATAAATAAGCCATAACTCGCGCACACACACACGTGGTGCGTAGGAGGGCAAAATGGAATAGGAAAAAAAAATCAATTTCTGAAATAACGTTTCCTCACGCTTCATTTCAACATATGCGCATGACAAAATCGTGAACAAGTATTAGTTTGTGTCTTTTGGTAAAAGAGAAATCCACTCGTAATACAAGATAATTTTTTCTCCAACGAAATACCTATTTGAAAATGTAAGCATATTATTTTTTATATCATTAAAATGAGTTTATAAGTGGTAGAGGTCAGTGTCGGATTAAATTTATTTTAAAGCCCTAGATAAAAAAAAAATTTTTTAGGGCCAATGCAAAAATAGCTCCAGGAAGAAACAAAATACTTTTGCGCTCTTCCTAATTATCTAATGATATACATTTGTTTGTAGAATGCCCAGGATGTACAGCAGGTGTAGGAGAACGACTGGGGAGAACAGTTTGCACATCTCCTTGTGGAACCATAGCCTCTCATAGGTACTGTATAATAATAATATGCAATGCGAAAAGACAAAGAACCAAAAAAAAAAAAAATCCTTTAGGCAAATTACATTAAATTTAATGAGCGCCGCAATCGATATAATGAGCTTTCTTTGCGAGATTAACGTGTTTATGTCAACAAATGATAATTACAATCCATTAGTTTCAATGTAAATCGACATCTCTTAAAAAACGCAACCCGCGTCTTTAATTATCAAACAAAAAATATCTATTATTATTTTTTTTTTTTTTGCTAACGCTTATAATGCAATCTTTTTTTTTTATTTTTATATAAACGCTTTTAAGATATCCTTATCCTCATCAGACTTACGAAGCCCAAGGATTTTTTAATCAGACTTGGCTCATTACAACCGCGAAAAATTGGGTGGTGAAATTATCTTTTAACGATTTCGATCTGCCGATTATGCCCGGAAATAAGAGATGCAGTCCTAAAATGGGAGTCGTCAAAATTTATTCCGGTGACAGGTAAAAATTATTATTATTAAATAAAATAGTAAATTTGAAGATGGGAGAGAGAATCGATTAATTTTTATGCTTTTTAACAGCGAACTGGGCTACAAGAAAATCGGCGATTACTGCAATTTAAATCGGCAAGGAATCGTTTATTCGCGCGCCAACGAAATGCTCGTAGTATACACCGGAAATCACTTTAAAGTAGGAAATGGTCGAGGATTCCACGCCATCTACAAAACCTTGCCAAGAAGGATGGCGCCTGTTTTAGGTCACATCTTTTTTTTTTCTTTCTCCTTTTTAACATTATCTTTTAAAAAAAACATTTCATTCGCTGATGCAATGCATACACAAACCCAAACATACAAACTACCGGCAGTGTACTCATTCAACAATTAAATAACACGACAGAACTCGGTTATAACGTCATCTCTCAAAGATTCTCGTGGCACTAATACGTAATAGTGTAACAATATAAAGTAGATGTAGTCTGGTTTTGGGCCAAGAAAAAAATGTTTACCTCGGTTATAGCGTCAAATAAATTCAGAACACCATCCGAGTTTCTTTTATAAGAAACTCTCGCAATAACATTAAACCAAATTTAATGACTTATTATATATTTGTATCTTCTTAAAAAAATGCATATTATTGGATAATAATTACTCCATAATATATTAGCCTATTCATAATAACACGTTGCAGTATTGAGGAAATCCGATGACTTTTACCAATCCATTCATCGCTCTCACATGTTTTATGGATTTTAAGTTTTTCGGATATAACGTTATAAAGTGCTCAGTTGAATCATCGTCGTTATAACCGAGTTCTACTGCTTTTGAGCATCTATTTAAACTAGTTTTGACTATTTCTAACTGTCTCCTACTTTTTTTTAAACAAGTTTTATAATATATGGTTGGGCACGAACTCCCTAATGGGAATTACAAGTAGCACCTCGCAATAACGGCTACTCGCTTAACGGCGCTCTTAAATCTCCATCAGAGTTCATAATTCGCATTGTGCTTAAGAAAATTTAATTTAAAAGCAAAAAACACACATTTCTATTTATTTTTGTTACATCTACAAAATACAATTGTTGATGTTAGTTTAGCGTCCATTGAAAGACGTAAAAAAAAAAAAAAAGCTTTTTCTATTGAATATTTAGGAGTTCCAAAAGATTTGAAAAACGTTGCCAAGGGAAAGCCAGCCAAACAAAGCAGTACGGTGGAGAACTACGGTGCGCATTTAGCTGTGGATGGCATCTACAGCGGTGGATCTTGTATGGCAACCAATTTTGAAAAAGAACCGTGGTGGCGAGTGGATTTACAAGAACAACATCTCATTTACAAAGTCAAAATATTTGCCAAAGATTTAAAATCCCAGGTAAAATTTTTGTTCGCCTCGATCTCTCATTATTTATTAATTAATAATTATTATTGCTCGGCCGAGTGAATTATTTTATGTTTTGCTCGTTGAAAGACGCTGACGACTTCTTTCCGAGAAGAAGCGCCTACCGCTTGGCCAGTGGGGAAATATGGCCTTCCTAAACCTAGTTCCGGTTGTCCGACGATATTAGACAACCCGAATTCATCGTACGTTTGGGAGAGCGGCATTCGATTCCACGATATCCAATACCCGATTGTTCAAGATGACAAACTCAAACACTGGGCAGATGGAACCATGCTTAAAGGTAAAAAAAAAAAAACGTCTTTACATTATTTATTTCGCTGTTTGTTTTAATTAAGCCTAAATATAAAATTAGAAAAGAAATAATTAACATTTTTCGTTTTTGTTTGCCTGCTAGTGGTTTTGTTTTAAGTCTTTAATAATGCAGCTTTTATCTTTTATGCTGCGAAAGTCAATCGTTAATTAATTCTAATGGCGTTTCTTTTGTTTGTTTATTTGTCGGTAATTAAATATTAACTGGTGTTATAGAATAATAATTATAAGTTAGGATATAATTATCATGGTTTTTTAATTCGCATTGTTGTGCGCCAGACTTACGCAGCATTAAAGTAATTTTATATTACTTGTACTTGAATTTAGGTCCAGATTTAGCAACTTAATCTTGATTAAATGCTGGATCTATTAAGCCTTAAGGGAAGGCTGCACGCATAAGCTCGCAAAAGTTGTCTGCTTTTTCTTATAACTTTTAATTCAACCCTTTTTTTATTTTAGTTTAGTGATAAAAAAAAAATAAACAACAAGATTAGTTTATTTCGTTAGCAAACTAAGATGAGCAAAAAATAAGGATTACTGCTTACTTACTGTGTGGTACAAAAAATATATTTTAGGCTAATCTGTACTCAACGGTGATTGAATAAGCTTCAGCAAACTAGTTCAGTGATTGGTCAACCGAAATTTGTAAAAAAAAAATAATAATTTTTGTTGAAATTCTTAATTTTTTTATAATACTGTTTTCTAGTTTTGTAAAACCATGAATTTTAAAATCTGTACCGGAATCATAGTCTGGGTCCATTTTAATCCGCAAATGCCACGAGAGTAGGTTCCAAAGCTTATTTTAATAAATAATAATGTTGCAAACATTTGTTAGATGCAACTTATTCAGTAATTAACAAAACATTCGCTCACTACTCGAAATGCTGGTATGAACGATGCACCATTTGTACACCAATTGATTCAATAACAACTGACCCGGCACTGCATCGGAACTGTTTATATATATATTATGAAAAAAAAACTCGCATAATTTACTTTTACCACTGCAAATTATTAACATTTATTTAAGTCTATCGCAAATTTACGTATATTAATATTGTCTCTTGCGCTTAAACATAACGCTTTAATTGTATTTGTAATCTCGTTTTTGACATGCGCCGCCGCTGCAACAAACTGGAATTCAATGAAAATGAAATTAAGTGAGAAAAGAGAAGAAGAAGTAGAAGAGCGACAATAGATCGATGAATGTTTTCTTACATTTATTTTTCTCTGCTCGCGTGTCCTTTCTAATTAAGTTCAAAGTGCATTTGGTTAGAACGAAAATAACGTAGATGAACAGTTTAGAAAAGTGCAACATATAACGTTCATCGATCTGCTTCACCCACTCTCCCTTTTAGAAAATTCATTTTTGCACAAACATATAATAATAATTATTAAAACCCAAGCAATTAAATAATAAATTATTTTTTTTTTATTTCTTCCAGGAGGATTGAGGGAAGAGGGAGGAGTAGAGCAACATTTCTGCATGAAAACGAGCAATTCCAACAACGATTCCAACCGTTTCGAATGGATGCCGGGCCACTATTGCATCTATCGTTACGGCCAATTTTGTCCGCCGGGCTTCGAGAGCGGTAGCATCAAGTGGGTAAACAAGAAAGATCAGAAAAACAACAACTCCAGCGGAACTTTACCTGCGGGGAACTATAACGCCACATACACCAAGTTATATTTCTGTTGTCGTGACGACGGAGATTTTAACGATCCCATCCGCCTGCCAATCGACATGCCCTTCTACTTATTCCAATACGGCGACGACTGTCAACGAGTCGAATCCATGAACAATTTACACCATTATTTCCACTTCATGGAAGATGAAAGTCATATCTCGTTAACCTCGATCAGGTTTAAACGTCCGCATCCAAAAATCGATGTGGTTCTATTCGAGCGAGGCTTTACTCTCTATTACTGCTACTACGACATTAGTAAGAGAAAAACAAATGCAAGGGCGCGCGGGGGGAAAAGGGGGGGGGGGGCGAAATGCGAAGCCATTTACGACTATAGGCTGATAATTACACTCATTTCTATATATGTCTTTTTCTTCTTTTTATTACTATAGTAAATAGTTTGCGTGGGTTTCGTGTGGTCGTTGATAACCACGGATTAACGTCGGTATGGAGTCAGTATTACGATAATAGATATTTCGGAATGCCGCACTCGGTGGATGAGAAGTTTGGAGGGAGTTATACGTGCGTGCATTACTCCATCGCCAACCCCGAAGTGACGGTGTTGAACAAGAGTTGCGAACAACCGATCTTGGGACAGTTTGTCACCGTTTACGTCTACATGAGATACGACTCGTTACAGATATGCGAAATTGAGGTCTACGGAAAGGGTAAGAGACCACACTTTCTTTTTGCGATTAAATTTGTTAGTATAAAAGTGTTCTGCTCTCATCGTAAAACGATAGCGATACGATCCGAGCTTTCACGAAAAAAAAAGAAGAAGAAGAAGATCTTAGCTAATTTGCTCTCAATCCAACCCCTATTTCTTGTAAACTTTGCCATAAAAAAGCGCATTAAGTGTCAAACAAAATATACAGTAACCAGTTTATGCGTAAAATAAAAAAAAAAAAACTTCAAAATCAAATTACAAGGTGGTTCAATAAAAAAGTAAGCCAAATATTATTTCTTATACAGTGAAACCTCTATTTTGAGACCGCCGTTGGGACCGACTAAACGTGGTCTTCAAATAGAATTTTCTTTTAGAAAAAAAAAAAACAACTTTGTGTTATTAAAATGGTACGGTAATAATTTTGTGGCTTTTGGCCTTTTGAGTAGAATTGTATTAGTATAAACTGTAATGGCGTATTAGAAGTGTATCTATTGAAGCACACTCCAATCCAACTCACTACATCATCATCTCTCACTGCGCACAATCACACTGCGCAGCATCTCACTGGTCTCCAAATAGAGACCTCCATTGAAAAAGAGACTTAAAATGGTCTTGTAGTAGAGGTGGTCCACTATTAAAGGTGCATTAACATGGAAAAATCGAGAAGAATTTGTGGTGGTCTCGAAACGAAGGTGGTCATTAATTAGAGGTGGTCTTTCGTAGAGGTTTTACTGTACAATATCTCTTAATTAATTATTCTAAATTTTTAGCAATTTTTTATATAAAATTGCTGGTTCAATTCTCAAAATTTTGAGGAAAGTACGGGTATTACTTCGATTAATAATTATCCAGCATTAAGAAATATAGAAATAAAATTTGGGCTTACTTTTTATTGAACCACCGTGTACATTAATATGTTTGACGTAAAATTAGAAATAGATAAATATTTTTGAGAAACGAAAAATATATTAAATTATTATTTTCGTTGCTCAAAATTTTAAAATACATTTTTTAAAAGTAGGCTACATGTTCTAAAAAAAGAAACCTTTATTCTATTTTGAATAATTTAATTAAATATAAGTAATAGATTTCGCGAAGACAAGGATATATATACATTTTTTTTTTAAATTTAATCTTGCAAAAATAATCAGGATTAATGTGTAAGAGCTTTTTCTTTCTAAAACACGAGGTATTGCGATGCACGTCGACGCATGTGCAGGCACCGCATGGGGGTACTTTACTTAAATCTGCAAATTTGTTCAGCGCTGTGCTTTTTTTTTTTCTTCTTCTTCCTTCTTCTTCTTCTTTCTCCTTCGATAAGAAAAAGCACTAAATGTTGCAACGATAAGGCAACTGGCATCCGGTTAGAAAATTAATGAGGTTGAGACGTATTTAAAGTTTGATCACCTCGATGTGATCGATATACCTTTACCACCTAATGGCGCTTACACGTGTCGACGATGGATCATTAAGGTTGAAGGATGTCTCTCGCCTGTCATTCCATTCATTTTAACAAATTACGTTAGCTCCGATTGAGTAGAATGTGGGAGAAGGGGGGAAAAAAACGCAGAGATCACCTTCTTTATTTTTTTTAATCAAACACTTTATTATCGGCCATTATTTGCTATGTAGAGATGTGTGGACAGCCACTGGGCATGAGTTCGGAAGAAATTAAAGACACCCAACTGACTGCTAGTTCCAGCGACACTGAAAGAGACCATCATTACACCAACGCCAGACTCAACCATCGATTTGGATGGTGCGCCAACAATGACAGAGAACACCCATTCTTGCAGGTTAGTTAGGCGCCATTTGTACGTGAAACTTGAAAGAGGAACAAAAGCAAATACAACTTTTCAAGAACTTTTTCTTTCGTAATCATCCAACAAAACGTTGATTAAAATGTTCCTGCTTGTTCACAATTTTTTTTAAAACTTTGTCAATTTAAATAGCGAAATATAACAAGTACAACTTGTAAATTTATTTGCTTTCAGGTGGATTTAGGAATTCCTACCATCATATCCGGAGTAGCTCTCCAAGGTCTCAATCAGGCCACTACGTTAATTTTTGTTTGGAGTTTTTATTTGGAATTTCGAAACGATTCCACCAACTGGGTTTTCGAAGAAGAGCCTTACGGGAAAAAGAAAGTAAGTGCTTTCCCACCCCACCTCCATATAAAAATGTTTGCATTATATTTTTTTCTTCTTCTTTTCCTTATATATATAAATAAAAATCTCTTAAATCGTGAATCAAATATTTATTTCCAGACTTATCAGTGCACGCAATGTAACTCGAAACGATTTAAAAACGATATTCCCGTCACATTCAACTTCCTTCGACCCTTCGTAGCGCGTTACGTCCGACTGGTCATTACAAACTACGAAGAAGCTCCCTGCATGCGAATGGAGTTGTATGGATGTCGAAGCCGAGGTAATTCGCTCCACATTACAATATATATATAAAAAAATAAAAGAAAAAAAATTTCTCTCTTTTTTTTCTCCTCGTTTCCGTAATCGGTATTTTGTACGACGACGTAGATGGTTGCGGATTCAATTTGACCAATTCTACCGGAGATATCCAGTCGCCCAATTACCCTTTCTATTACGGCCAGGATCTGTCCTGCTGGTGGACAATCACGCCCCCTCCGGCTAAAAACGTTCAACTGGACTTCATTTTATTCGAGCTGGCCAAACCCGAGCCGGCTCATCGAGCTGGTTCGTGTCGAGATTATCTAGCAGTCAATTTAGGCTCCTCTTCCGAATCGATCAAATCGTCGACGGGAAAATCGTTCCCAAAGTCTCTTATTTCCAACGGATCCATGACAATTACTTTAAGGAGTTGTTTCAGATCGACCATCAGTAGGGATCGCGGTTTCTTCGCTCGATATCATTTTACAGGTACACTTTTTTTTTTTTTATTATCAAAATTGAATTGTGTAGGCTTCTCTCTTCACTCACTCATTTCGCATAATGAACCAAATCGCCATATTATTTTAATGTAAACTTCTTTTACATATCGGTGCAATCGTTTCTACACGGTGTCCGTAAAAAAAAAAGTACCCAACTGAATGAATATTAAATCCTTTTAATATTCTAAATATTTGAAATGACACATAGAAAAATTTTAATTTAAGGACATTTTTTAACATTTAATTGTTCTATTCTGGGTTTTAAATATCCACTTCCGGTCTCAACACAAGCATTACAAGTATATCCACTCACTATGTCAGTCCACCTCACAGAATAGATCAATTCAATGTTTAAAAAAAAAAAAAGTCCTTCAAGTAAAGTTTTTCCATGTGTTATTAAAATATTTACATTATTAATAGGACTTAATACTAATTCAAATGGGTCTGTTTTTTGCGGACACCGTGTATGGTTTTTATAAAGCTCTTTTGATTACATTTTTCCTACAATTTATTTACAAAATTTTGACTTTAAGTAAATCGATTTGCAATTACATGTACTGCATTATTGACACACTTTTAAACATTAATATATAAAATAACTAACATTCAAAAGCAATTAGAATCTATTTTTAGGGCTATATTTTAATCCCAATAGCAATTAAATGAGCAGATTGAAGTTACATCTACTCATCAATAATTACCCAAGAATACCCCCAAGAATAAAATAAATTCTAAATATTTTTTTTTTTTAAAAGAAAAATAATAATAAAAGAATATTATATTTTCCCCCTTTCTTATAATTTCAGATTGTCCCGGGTGTGGAGTAGGCGACTACACGTGCACCGACAAATACCCTTGCTCTTCCACGTGCGGCTACATCAAATCTATTAACCACCCTTTAAATTATGAAAACAATCACCGTTGTCGTTGGCTAATCGAAGTGCCCGAACGCCATTACATAAGTGTGACCTTTGAGGATTTTGACGTAATTGGAAGCGAAAACTGTCAAGAAGATTTCGTTGATTTCTACGATGGTAATGGCACTCCTAAAGAGAGCCTAATTGGTCGTTATTGCAACTCTAACATGCCGCCCTCGGTCATTTATTCGAGTTGGAACACTCTGACGGTGGAGTTCTCTTCCACGGCCAAAACAACTGCGCGAGGCTTTCTATTGAAATATAATGCGCAGACTTATCAGCTGCCTCGAAGACTCAAAGGGCTATCGTTCGAAGGTCTGTACCGGTATATGTAGAGATTCAATTACCCCCAGCAGCACTTGGAATTAATCGAGGGAACATTAGCCCTCCTCCACCACCACCGCGGATTCATATATCCCCCGAATATAACACCGAAAAGTCTAGACAATTTGATGAAATTAAAATTGGAGAAAAAAAAATTAATTGTTATATAAATTAAGAAGATGGATATCGATCTTACAAACTTAAGACTTAGAAAAAATGAGAAAATTTAATTTAATTGATATCAAATTTTTTAGCCCAAAATTTGCAAAACTTTAAAAAAGAAAAAAATCGATTTATCGAAACATTTCTAAAACTGTATACAAAAAAAAGCAAGTTCATGGTAAACATTTTGTGCTCAATAAACAAACAAACAAATGTATTTACAATATTTTTAGAAATTTAAATTTTTTTTTCAATGTTAAAGCAAGAAAAATATATTCAAAAAATCTGATGGATTTCCCCAGTAAACCAGTAAAAGATATTTAAACAAAAAACATTATATATAAATGAGAAAGACTACTTTGTCTATTTATCTAATACCGTTATACAAATAACGACGTTCCCCCATATTATAGTAGGCCTACTACTACTATTCCACTTTAAATTTGTAAACTCTTGAAAATAATATAAGCTGTAGAAACTCTTTTAAAAGTTTATTCCCCATTAAATATTTACTTTTTTATTTGATCAAGATCCGAGCAAATGCGACAAAGAATGGAAATACTTTCGAAATCACTGCTATAAATTGAACGTGGAGATTCTGGCCCTGCAATGGGGCGAAGCGGAGGTCTCGTGCAACCGACAAGGGGGCCACCTCATTAGCATTTTGGACAAATACGAGATGGCGGTCATCCATCATCTTCTCGTCAACGTATGGAAAGTCAACCGACATCGCATCTATATCGGTAAATATATTCTGACCCCTCTCTCCTCCATTCCGAAAAAAAAAAAATTGGTTATTATATTGATCCTTTCCCTCGTTCTAAAAAAGGACTGACGGACAAACACCAAGATGGAACGTTCAGATGGCAAGACAAAAATCCAATGAGCTACTCCGATTGGTGAGTTTTAGAATTATTATTATTATTAAAGAATTTATTCAAACGCGCAATTTTACGTTAAACGCTATCATTACAATTCTAATATTGGCAATGCTAGGTGTCACAAATTAAAAACAGTAAACCTTCTACACGGTGTATCAAAAAAAAAAAAAAAAAAAAAAAAAACTGAACTCAAGAGTGTGAAGCGGTAGTAGAAAAAGCTAGCTCTACTTTAAGAAAATAAACAAATAACTATTATTGAGATTAAAACTGAGTTTAATCTATGCTATAATAGCAACTACTGTATATTTTACTATTTATAAGCGGTACCAGTTACAAATTGAAGTTACGGTGACGTATGCAGCGCATGAGTAATTCGATCAAGTTGCAATGTGGATGCAGCCAGGCAGAGTGAGTGGGTCTATAATGCTTGTGTTGCTGCGTGTGTTAAGACCTGAAGAGGATATTTGAAACACAGAATAAAACAATTAAATGTTAAAAAAAAAGTCCTTAAAGTAAAGTTTTTCCATGTGTCATTCAAATATTTACATTATTAAAAGGATTTAAAACGAATTCAGTTGGGTTCAGGGTTTTTTTTATTTCGGTACACCGTGTATTTGCGTAAGTTCTACCTATACCGCTGGATACTAAAATGAGCTTGAATCAAAGTTTATATATTTTTTTGTTTATCTTTTTTTCCCTTTACTGTATTTTTATTATTATTTTTTTTTTCTTTGGTTGATTCAATTTGTGCAAATTTTAAGCTCGTGAATGTTATTTTGTTGTTGTTGTTGCGGATTTCAAATGACGAGTTTACTGTCCATGTAAATGTATGCAGGTCGAAATCCACCGTTCAAGACGATTACCCTCAACCCAACGGAGGTCCGTACGAAGGCTGCACCGTAATTCGATTGGAGAGTATCCACGCCACCAATAACTGGCACGACGTTCCTTGCTCTCTCGATTCGCAACACGGAGTCAAAATGTACATGTGTAAAAAAACCAGCAAAGATGCAGGTAAGCTTTTTATTTTCCCTTTTACGATTTTCAAAATTTACTTTATTGCATGTGCTGAATTGTGATTTAAAAGAAAAGCGATTTTAGCGCCGCCGCCATCGTCCTTTTTTTTGTTATTTTTTTTGGCCAAAGAAAATTTTAAGTACACGTTAAATGAAAAGTAATTGAATTACACGTAAGCCGAAAACAGACTTTTAGCTTTCGAAACACACAGAAACCTCACATTTTCATTATGCCCTTAAAAAGTCAAAACAACCGATAATTTAATTAAAAAGAATCATGATTCTAATTAACATTAATATTCTCCGAATTAATGCTATATACACAAATTCAATTTGGTTTTCGCATTTGGCCTTACACAAAATTAAGCTTAACTCTTTATATACGGTAATCTAATAATCTTACTGTATATTGCTGCTAGACCACTATATACGAGTATATAAAAAAAAGTCGTTTTGTATTTACCACATGTAAAACTTAATATAGAAATTTATTAAGTCAGCTGGAGGTGGCACTGCTCATTTTCAGCGCTGATAGTTACGGTGTTTTGATAACGACGTCATCCAAATTTAATTTCCTATAATAATTTTCCGAACGAAGCAGTTCACCCAAAAATCATTCCGGGGACTTTATTTAAGAGGAAAACGATACGGACGAATTTAATTACATTCGCCCAAAAATTATTAGTTCGTTAAGAGTCAATCGAAATTAGATTTTACTTTAAAAGATTATAGTTATTTTTAAAAATTTTGTACCGGAAATTTAATTCATGTAGGCCCCAGTAGATGAATTGCATGATGCATGGTTGGTACATGGTGTATTGGAAAAAAGACCCAACTGAATTAGTATTAAATCCTTTTAATAATGTAAATATTTAAATGACACATGGAATAAACTTTACTTTAAAGACTTTTTTCAATATTTAATTGTTCTATTTTGTGCTTAAAATATCCACTTCCGGTCTCAACACAAGCATCATACCTACTCACTACGCTCCCCCCACCTCACTAGTCACTACACAACAGCTGCATCCACACTTTCCCTGCCTCACCCTCGCATACAAACGCTTCCACCACTCGTTCTTTTCTCTTATAAACCTTTTCTCGCATCACACCCCATATTTTATAGTCTTCCTGTTTTAAATTTGTGATATTGAAAAAGTGCGCCAACATATGAGACACCTGTGAGACGAACTGAATCAAGCTAGAATAATAGCTGCGATGTATAATGAGTGGGTATACTGCTTGTGTTGCTGCTTATGTTGTGGCCGGAAGAGGATATTTTAAACATAGAATAGAACAATTAAATGTTAAAAAAAAAGTCTATAAAGTAAAGTTTTTTCTTGTGTAATTCAAATAATATGCAGGCTAGTTTTTGTACTTTGAGAGATATACTAAATGGTGTGGTTTGTTGTTTGAAGGTGTGACGCATAAAGTGACATTGGACAACATTTTAAAAGAGCGAGAAAACGAGATGATAGAAAAGCAGAAATTGAAAGAGCGCGAAAACGACCTGATAGAAAAGCAGAAATTGAAAGAACATCGTTACTACTCGTGTAATTCATTAGAAGTCATCTCTATTCTTTATGTATGCGACGGTTTTCCGGATTGCCGAGATGGAAGTGACGAACTGAATTGCGGTAAGTGGCGCGCAGCTCCGTTACTATACATTTTTTTCTTCCTTTCTTATTATTATTGCTTTGGTATATATATATACAAAAATCCTAACCGGATAATATTTTCCACGCGAATAATAATTAAGTCGGAAACCAAATTTTCAGCTACACTGCACATATCATCCAGCTTTGAGTGTACGAACAAAAGGAGAATCTCAGTTTCAAAATATTGCGATTACGAAATGGACTGCAGCGACGGCTCGGATGAAGCAAATTGCGGTTAGTCTCTAATTTCTTTCTCTTGATTATTTCTATTTTTACAACACACCAATCTAATTAGTTGCGCAAACAGATTTAGATAAGAAAAAAGTTAAGACTCAAAAGTTCAGGTCTTAGATTAATATGAAATTAATTTTTTTTCTTTCTTTCTTGAACAGTGCGTCGAGAATGCGTTCAAAATGAAACGCGGTGCGAGAACGGACAGTGCATTCCTCAAGGTCTCCTTTGCGACCTAAAAGCGCACTGCAAAGATCGATCGGACGAAGAAGAATGCAACGGTTAGCCAATATTTATTATTGATTTTTATTCACCGCTTTTTAAAGTAAAACTGGCCGAAATTTTTTTTTTTTTTTTAAATGATCATTTCGAAATAATTTTATTTACCTTTAAAATTCTTGAAAAATTCGTTCTCACATTTTCAACAAATCGACCAAAAATAACTCAACTTAGTGGAAAAACCTTTGCGATTAATTATTTTAAAGAAGAAAGGGGAGGGGGCCTCAAACAAATTATCTCCTGGGGGGCTTCGCATTACCCCAGAAAGAACCTAACTGCTACACATCCTGTACATCAATTGTTTCTATTAACTTTTGGGTACCCTTCCCTTTGCTGCCCCATCCAGACCGACCTAATCCAGGTTTATACAGTAGAAACAGCAGGGAAGACCCCTGGAGTCCCTGGATGTGTTCCTGCACCCACTCGAATCCATTCATCCAGTAGTTAAAAAATTCCAGCTTAGTAACAACGGTAATCTAATTATTCTGCATCGCTCGGTGTTTCGAACTTTCCTGTTAATAATTTGAAATTATTACCCGCTGATGCCCTACAGTTTTATAGCAATCTAAACCAGTTGTCAAAACGCGGTTACGCGCTTGTTTACGGGTACTTGATATCCACTGAATTCAGCTAATAATGGCTTTGGTTGAAGGTCGAGAGTGTACAGTATATTAACTTTATTAAGTAACATTTATGGGCGATTCCGTTAAAGACCTTCAAAGGTAACGGTGAACCCTAGTTTTTGAACTTTTGCTCAAGATTAGCATAGAGATTACTGTAATTATATTCTCTAACATTTTTTTAAACAATAATTAACAAGTAGTTTAAAATTTATAAGCATCTATTTTATTTGTTGAGCACTTATTTTTAAATTATAAAATGGAATCTGCTAAGCTTCAAAAACGTTTTAAGTAAATTTCAAAGCGCTAAATCTAGATTTAAAGTTTTGTTGACAACAATAACAACGGATAAAAATTATAGTTTCACCCAATAATAATTAAAATACATAAACAATTTTTTTTTTGTTTTTTTTTTTTTTTTTGGAACAAAACCAAAATTTAATTAAAGTTTTTTTTTAAAAAAAAATCAGATATTTTAGCGAAAAAAAATAATAATTATTATTACCGTATATTACTTTAAAAATGGCAAATTTTACTTTTAAAAGAGGAATGGAAAGATAAAATTATTATTTAAATTTGTGCAACCAATCTTCAAGTTATCTATTAACAGGAAAATGTCACGCTAATAAAACGTTTCAGTGTTACGATGGAAAATGTAATCCCAGTCATACATATTGCGACGGAAGTTTCGACTGTCCGGGTTCATATCACGAAGATGAAGTCAAAAATTGCAGTAACGTATTTCCATTTTTTTTTTTTTTTTCATTATTATTATTATTATTAAAAAAAATATATATCTCATAAGTCATCTGTTACGGTACTCAAAAAAAAAATAATAATTTATTTTTTGTGAAATTGAAGATGTGATGCCGGATCGAAAACGCATAATCGGAAAAGAGCCGAAATACCGTCGAACGTGTTTTGAGTTATACTCTTTAGACAACATCACCCAGACCGGATATTACAAAATCGATCCCGATCTCGATGGTCCTCTACTCCCTTTTCAAGTGCATTGCGTGGTTGATGGCGACTCGAAAACGGTGAAGACGGTCGTTCATCACGACAGCGAGGATCCCATCTACACTCACGGCGAAATGGAGATGCAAGGAACCTCTCATCGCGATATCATCTACTATTACGGAACGTGGGATCAACTCAAGAAATTGACCAACGTCTCCGAATCTTGCCGCCAGTATGTGACGTGGAAATGCAGCAACTATTACGAAAATAAAACTACTTGGTGGGATGGTCAACCGCAACAGTATTGTTGCAGCGTCACCAAAGACGACGTCACTTGTTACTGCTACTCGCACACTTGCAACGTGGGATTTTCCAAATGCAATTGTGGAAGCAGCCTGCATAATCAAGCCATAAATTTAACCGACGGAACCGGATATATACGTGACAAGGATAAACTCCCAATTGTTCAGGTGACAAAAAAAAAAAGCTTTGATTAATGAGACAATTTTAATCCCAAAAAATAATCTACTATCGCTTAGTTTTATAATAATTTTTTTTTTTAGGTTAATTTCGGAATTGGCTACGAGACCGGAAGTGCCGGTTATCATTCGATAGGCCCTTTGGAATGCTTCGGAGGAGGTAAATTCGACGGCGTAAACGAATTACGAAGCAGTGAAAGCGATGTTTCGCGGCATCTTAAAATCGATAATATCTCTTCGCTCTCTCTCTTGCTATCACTTATAAGAAAATATAAGTTAAAATAAGTTAGACGATGGCCATATAATGACCCGCGCAGCTGTTGCACCTCGAAAAAAAAAAAAAACACAAAAACAATCGGAATTAATTTACGGCTGAAATTAAAATTTGCCCGATCTGGCGTTTAATTAAATGACCCGTTCAAATTTTCATCGCAATTATGCAGAAAGCCTTTTGTATGTTAATGATGATTTAATTTACTGTTATATTTTTATGTTCAATAACAAAACAAAAAAAAAAAATTAAAAATATATTTTCGCATTGAACATAAATTATTTTTTTAAAAAAAAGTACGTCTAATGCAGTATAATGTTCAATGTTTACCGACAAATGAGGAGCTCAGTTCAGTGCAAAAAAATGTGAAATTTATATGTGCCATTAATTGCATAAATGTGCATAATCTTGCATAAAATTAACCAATTTGTCCGCATATTTTAGCTGAATACTTAGCAAGATTTTGTATAAACAGAAACCATTTTTACATGAGAAAAGTGATCAATGCACAGAAATCATAATTATTGTTAGATGAACCCCGTAGTAAACTGCAAAAATAAGCTTCATTTTGCATATTAAGGTTTCTAAAAACTGATAAATCATTAATATTACCATAATATTTGTTGGGTTTTACAGAGGTGAATGACTATCGCAGATCTAAAAAGTGCGAACACTGCGACAGTATCCTGTGCGACAATGGTCACCTAGTCAAAAACACCGTCAAATGTATTTACGACATCGACGAATACGGTTACATCCTGGGCTGCCGTGACGTCACGCATCTTCGTAACTGCGGTGAGTAACAAATTAAATTCATCTCAACTCCAAAAAAAAAAAAAAAAAGCTAGGTTTAGACGGGTCGAGCGAACGGGCGAGTATACACCTACTGTATAATTATCTGACTTTACTCGCCCGGCGTTCGCTCGAAACGATCTAAACCACGCTTAAAGTATCCGATAAAAGTAAATTAAATTTCCAACACTCTTTTTTTTTTTTTTCGTTTCTTTACCGGTACAGAAGATTTCATTTGCCCTCGCTATCATTTCAAATGTTCGGGAAGTTACTGCATTCCGTTCCGTTTCCTCTGCAACGGCGTCTACGATTGTCCCGAAGGTTACGACGAACGTGACTGCAGTTAGTTATTAAATTATATCTATTGATTTTACTGCTCTGAGTGACGTACGCGTGTATAAGGATGATGGTGGAGGTGGCGGCATAGAGAAAGTAGAGAAAAGGACAGGGTCACCCTATATAATACACCCGCGATTTCATTTTCCAAACTCCTTATTTATTTATTTTCCTCAACTCAACATCGATTTAAATGTTCGCGCGTCCATTTTCCATCGCAATTTCCCCTCATTCAGCTTTCTTTTTCTCTCTTCTCTGAGTTCTCTCAACGCCTCAACCAACCTGATTTAATAAACCAATAACGCTTTTTCGCACTTATTTCTAGAAAACTTCACTTGTCCGGGCCATTATCGTTGCCGTAAAAATTCTTATTGCATTCCACTCCATCAGTTGTGCGATGGGAAACGTCAATGCGAATTAAATGACGACGAAGTTCTATGTGGTACATAATATTATACGTGTGTGTCCGTCCATCATTTTTTTGAATATATTTTCTCTCTCGCTCTCTCTCATGCTAATTTTTGCAATATCTCTCTGACTCCGGGTAAAATCTCATCTTTTGTTTAGATATCGAGTGCTCTCCTCAATGTCGTTGCGTCGGACTCTACGTCGTGTGCACTTATCAAAATTTAACAGCTTTTCCTTCTATCCTATCGCCGGAAACGAGGAAGCTGTAATTCTTTTTCTTTTCGATCTTTTTTATTCTCCACCCACAAAAAAAAAAGAATTGACGTATAGAAATAGGCTAATGGTTTTATTACATGTTGAAATTCACGAGGGTTTTTATATTGCATCGTATAACTTTTTTCTTTTCTTTTTCTTTCTCTTTTTTTTTTTATCTTTCTTTTTTGGGTCTCATATGCTTTTCTTTATCCTAAACTTTATGGATTCTCCGATGATGGTGGGGCCTCACCGTAAATGATCGCAGTGACCTCAGTCATAATCATTTAACTCAAAACACATTGGATGTTCGCCAAACCACCGAATTAGCAGAATTGTAAGTATCAAAAGACTATCGATCCGAAAATAGCGGAAGGGATCGGGGTGGGGGAGGAGAGGAAAGGAGTTTCATGGCCGTATTTACTCACATACGTACTAGGTACAAAATAGGGGCCCCACAGTCCCGTTTAAAAAAAAAATGGGGGTTTTCTAACCTTAACACTATCGTTTTCGTTTAACTTTGAAAGTTTAAGTTATTTCGCTCAAAACTTTCGTTCATTTTTCTTAAAATTAGAATTAATTTTCTTAAAAATTTCGTTAATTTTTCTAAAAAATTTTTCTTGTTTTCCTAAATAATTCTTCTAAAAATTTCTCTAATTTTCCTAAAGATTTTTCTAATTTTCCTAAAACTTTCTCTAATTTTCCTAAAAATATTTTCAAATTTTCTAAAACATTTTCTTTAATTTATCTAAAAAATTTCTCTAATTTTCATAAAACATTTTCCAATTTACATAAAAAAATTTCTCTAATTTTCATAAAAAATTTTCTAATTTTAATAAAAAAATTTCTCTAATTTTAATAAAAAAATTTCTAATTTACATAAAACATTTTCTAATTTACATAAAAAAATTTCTCTAATTTTCATAAAAAATTTTCTAATTTACATAAAAAAATTTCTCTAATTTTCATAAAAAATTTTCTCTAATTTTCATAAAAAATTTTCTAATTTACATAAAACATTTTCGAATTTTTCCTGCAAATTTCTTTAATTTTTTTTTTTCAAAATTTCACTATTTTTTTGTAAACATTTCGCGCTTCGCATGCTGGGACCTCATAATAGAGCTGCGCCTAGGGCCTCCAAGGAGTAAATACGGCCCTGAGAAGAGAAGGTAGGGAGGAGTCACTTCCTCCATCCAACTTTCTCAACTTATTTTTGGAATATTCGATTTCTAATATGAATGTTGTTGAGACTATCGATTATTAGGCTACAATCTTCTCTCTCTCCCACCGACGTCATTGATTTCATAAATTTTTCCGTAAGATCCCCAGCTATGTTTGGATCTAATCGAGCAAATATTTTTTTCCTTCCCACTTTTTCTACTCGTCTCTTTTTTTTCTTCTTTTTAGAATATTATCGCATAACATGCTATCCGTTCTTACCAGACATTTATTTTATGGACTTCAACAACTGTATTATTTGTAAGCACCAGCAAAAATATTTCTTCTTCTTTTTATCGATTGTCTAATTCGCACTTTTAAAAGATGTTTTTTTTCTTCTTCTTCTTCTTGATGTTGACTTGAAAACTCATTTTGCTTTTTCCCGAATTTAGAGATCTAAGCTACAACCGTATCGAACGAATTGAATCGCAGGCATTTAACGGATTAACCAACTTAATTCGACTGTAAACGCAAACAACTTACTCTTCTCCCTTTCCTTTTTTTACGTTGGAGTAAAGCTCGCTAATGTTTGCGGATTTTATTTTATTTTTAATAGAAATTTAGATGGCAATTCGCGACTGCAAGTTCTGGATCCCAGTGCTTTTATGGGATTAACCATATTGCCGGAATTGTGAGTTTTTAAAAAAAATATATATATTCTTTTAATATAATATCATTCAACATTATCAATTGAATTTTTTTTTATTTTTTTGTTTAGATCTATCACGCAAACGAAATTGACATGCTTAAGCAAAAACTCGTTTCTGGGATTGGAAAGCTTAGAAATATTGTAATAAGATTTTTTTTTGCGTCGATGACAGTTTTAGGAAAATAGAAATATTATATACTCGTACATCGTCTCCGAAAAAAAAAAAGAACCCAACTGAATGAGTATTAAATTCTTTTAATAATGTAAATATTTGAATGACACATGGAAAGACTTTTATTTTAACATTGAATTGTTCTATTCCGTTTTTAAACTATTCTCTTCCGGTCTTAACACAAGCGCACTGTGCCCACACCTCACTACACAACAGTTTCATCGAATTCGTTTCGTGACTGTATCATACGTTGGGCAAACTTCTTCAGTACATGTATTCCCAATTTCAATTAGACAGAGTATAAATTATGGGCTAGATGCAAGAAAAAAATGTACAAGATAAAAAAACGAGAGGTGGAAGTGTTTGCATGCAGCTGAGGCAAGGAGAGTGTCGATGAAGCTGTAAATGATGCAATGTATCACAGTGAGTGGGTATAATGCTTGTGTTGAGACCGGAAGAGGATATGTAAAACACAGAATAGAACAATTCAATGTTAAAAAAGTCTTTAAAGCAAAGTTTTTCCACGTGTCATTCAAATATTTACATTATTAAAAGGATTTAAAACGAATTCAGTTGGGTTCTTTTTTGTACACTGTGTATAAAACACTTATAAATGCATCTAAAATGCAAGTAATGTTGTTAATGGAGAGAAATGGCTTAATTCACTTTTTCCCCAAAATAGTCTGAAATATTTTACAAAAAAATTAGTAAAAATTCGATTACGATGATGTTGTTTTTTTCTAGAAATTTGACAAATAACGGTATCATCAGTGTAGAAGACGGTGCCTTTAACAGCCTCATCAGCGTGGAAATTTTGTAAGTTCTTTCAAAAACTATAAACTTTTATTGTAATAAGAAATCTTCTTCCGAAATAAAAATCCTTCCTTTGCTTTTGCAGAGATATCCGTAAAAACAAAATCAAACAATTTTCTAAACAAATGTTTACCGAGTTGGATAAGCTGACCAAACTGTAAGGATACATACGTCGTATATTGATAAGATTGTATAGAGATCAATTCTGACATTGGGCTCTTTTCTTTTCTCTCGTTTACCACAACAGATATAGCGATTCGTTTCGCTTTTGTTGCCTGACTCATCCTCAAGTGCCTTTTGAGAATTGTTCTCCGCCGGCGGATGAATTTTCATCGTGTAAGGACTTGATGAGTAACAGCATTCTCAGAATGTTTCTTTGGTTTTTAGGAATTGTGGCATTTATAGGTGAGTCCAAAAAAAAATATATATATAAGGTTTTATATACATACACCCATCGTAAATTATAGTGTAAAATGTAAACATCAAAGGGTTTCTTGAACATTTTTTTTTTCTTATATATTGAAAAAAAAAAAGTAATCTTGTAACGCCATTCCGTAAATGATGCTTTAAGAAAGCGATCAATTTCAACTGCTAATTACAGCAGTCGTAAATTCCTGAAAATGTTATATACCAAAAAAAAAAAAAAAAAGTTCCATTAAATTAATTCCCTTTGGCTTAATGTTAGGTAATTTGACTGTAATATGTTGGAGAAGCAAAACCAAAGATGTGAACAAAGTGAGCTCCATTCTAATTCTCTCACTCGGATTCGCGGATTTTCTCATGGGGATTTACCTAATAATTATCGCCAGCGTGGATGTCCATTACCGCGGCCAATATATAGCCTATTCTGATTTTTGGCAACAGTCGCTTCTGTGTAGAATTGCGGGTTTCCTATCTACAATTTCGAGCGAAGTGTCGGTGTTTACGCTCACATTTATCACGCTCGACCGCCTCATTTGCATCGCTTTTCCCTTGAGTATGAGGCGTTTTTCTTTGCGAGCCACCTACATTCTCATTTCCGCGTCTTGGACCGCGGCCGGACTCATCGCCGCCATGCCCTTCTTCGTCGAGTCCTATTTCAAGAACGAGTTCTACGCTCGTTCCGGAGTTTGTCTAGCGCTACACATTACCAATCAGAAACCGGCCGGATGGGAGTATTCCGTGGCCATTTTTTTCTGCGCTAATTTCGTGGCCTTTCTCATCATCATCGTGTCTTATCTTTATATGTACGTGGCTATTAAGAAAGCGTCGAGATATGTCAACCGAAATCAAGCCAAAAAATCCAACGAAGCTAAAATTGGACGGCAGATGGCTCTTATCGTCTTAACTAATTTCTGCTGCTGGATGCCAATCATCATAATGGGCATCTGCGCTATGTTAGGATCTGCCATTTCCGGTAAATAACTTTTATTGGTTATAATAAAAATCAAAAGTGATTGATAATAACCCCTGCTCTTTATAATCTATATTGCCCTATATCATAAATCTTAATATTTGATTCTTATCTTGAGGATAGGTAAACTCAATGCTGTAATTAAAACCCCACTCAGCTTTATTTTTTATCCTAAATAAATGAATATAAAAATCGAATAAATAACTTTTTAATTGGTAGGCTACAGTAAAACCACTATTCAAGACCACCTTCATTTCTAGACCACTTCAAATACGTTCCTCCGATTTTCCCCTGCTTAATGCACCTCTAATTGTAGACCACCACTTCTGCAAGGTCGTGACCACCCATTGTAAGTCCCATTTTCAACGGAGGTCTCTGTTTGAAGAGCAGTGAGATAGTGCGCAGTAGCCTTGCGCAGTGAGAGATGATGATGTAGTGAGTTGTATTGGTGTGTGATTCAATAGATACACTTCTAATTCGCCTGATTACAATTTATAACAATACAATTCTTCTCAAAAGGTCAAAAGCCACAACAATTAACATTTTAATAGCGTAAAAAATTCTATTTGAAGATTACTTTTAGTCGGTCTTAACGGTGGTCTCCAAATAGAGGTTTTACTGCCCCAGTAACCTTTTTACAAATAAGCCCATCTGTAGGCTCAAAGCAATTGCCTACCTCCAATTATCCATCAAACTAAATGCTTTTTCAATAGAGAGGGATGGTGCAAAAAAAAAGATGATTCTTAAAACGCTTTTTTAATTTGTCAAAATTCACAAAAATATCATCAACATAAATCTAAAGTCCGTATTTTTAGGTGAAGTGTACGCGTGGACAGCCGTATTTATTTTGCCGCTGAATTCGGCCACCAATCCCATTATCTACACTCTCTCATCGGTTCAATTCAAATCGATGTTTTTAAACAAACGCAGACACACGTTACGGAGATCATTATCAGCGTCACGTACGTTTCAATTGTAATTTTAATTAATAATTTTTGTTTCCAATCATTTTAATAACACCTTTTTTTGTGAAATTGGGTGCAACAGTTCAAGGAGGTCCCACGGTGCATCGTGTGCGCAACGGAGGTTACGCCTGGACCTATCGACCTCCCAAAGGTTACACTAGCCTTCAACACTTTCTTCGCACGCGCTATCCATTACACGTGAGCGATGTTCTGGACATTGCGCGTGGCCTATGTCAAGCCTTGGATGAATTGCATTCCAGCGGATACGCTTTGGGTGGATTTGAAATGGATTATATTTTCGTTTACAAAACGGTAAACACCTTTTATTTTTTGTTGTTGTTTATCCCTTTCATTCTTTCTCAAAAAAAAAAATAATAATAAAATAATGTATTGATTTAGGAGGCTGGAACTGTGAACGTTTACCTGCCGGATATCAACGCTTATCAAACGTGCGGACCAATCACCGATGTCCACACCGAAGACACCGCTAAAGATATCGAAGATTTCGGAAAAATTGTTAAAAAAATGTTGCAAATTTATCACGTTATCGGGAAACAAAACAGTTTCACTCGAGTCTCCACTTGTTGAACGCTTTCTAGGAGTATAGATTATATTTATTGTTTTTTGTGCTATATTCAATTGTGTTCATATTTTAATTATTAATTAACTATAGGGGCTTTTCATTATACTATATCTAGACTATATTCTAGAATCTATACGATTAATGCCAAGTACAGTGCTTTTATTATGTATAGATTACGGTACTTTAAGAAATTATATCTTGTATTAAGAAAAAAATTATATTTACTAAATGAAATAAAATTTACAATTATTTATAATAAAAAAAAATGTTTGAATTACGTTTGATACTATTTTTGTACTTCTGTTATATCCCAGTTTAAAAATGCCGACGGAAATCAATATTTATAAACTCGAGTTTTCCCGCCTTATACTACATTTCTTTTTTGAAATATAAGTCAGCAGCGCTTCAGCAAAACACGTTTCTCCCCATTAAACTTAAAATAACAATAGAAAAAAGTTATCTTATTTTTCTCTTCCTTTCTTAAAAGAAGATGATTCAAAACCCTCATATCTACAATACAACTACTGGTAACTTACGTTATAAAATAGAAGATAAACAAATGAAAAAAATTAATAGATTATAATTTAAAAACTGACGATATTTAAAATTGTAAAAATCTTAAGTATTTTACTCAACATATTTAGCACCAAAAACTACAACCCATTAGTCTTCTATAGGCCTACCTCAAAATATTGAAAACATGTTTAAAAAATTCTATAAATTAATAAATGACAAGTATAATAAAGACGTTTCTAACAGCTTCACGAAGTTTAATAAATACTGTAGTAAATTTCGCATAAAATGTTTCTTAAAAACCCTCTAATTTATTGATTAGGGCATATTGAATTGGCAAATATATTTCCAGAAACATATTAAATTATTTTAAACGGAAGTTACAACATTCTCAACTTTGGCTGTACAGCCGCGTGTTAAAGTCAATTAAAAAGTTGATAACAATTAACAAAACTTACACTCCAACTAAATTAAGTTTTTTAAATAGGAAACAAATTTGTTTCATAGTTTGAGATTGTAGAAATTTTAATGTTTGTTTTTGAAGTTTTTGTAGAATATTTTTTTCTTATTTTCGCACAAATAATATTAATTTATATAAATTAAACAGTGCAAAAAAACATTATAAACTTTCACCTTGTCATAGCGACTTCTACTACCCTTTATAGAACCTTCGATTTCAATATTTTTGAGCACTTACAAAAACATATTTACATGCTCGTATAAATAGAGCAAAAAAAACTAACGAATTAATCATTACTGAAAATCTCTTAACCCTAAATTCATGTTTCAAAAAAAACAAATAATCCTAAACCTAAATAATACAGTAATTCGATCATGACTAATATTAATGAATCACCTAATTTAAATTTTTGCTCGTATGAGTAAGTAGAAAAGGCCATCAAGCGCTTAACGACGGTTAATTTATATTCATTACTTGTCACAAATTAAACTAATGGCAAAAACTCCCCTCCCCCCATTACTCACTTTTAAGACATAAAGTATTATAAGCTTGTGTTTATCTCGTGCCTTTTCCAAAATAATGTCGCGTACTTTAAATTACCACCACGACACAAAATCTCGGTACAGTAACACACCTCCCCCCCCCTCCCCCCCCAAAAAAAAAATCCCATTTTAAGACCTTTCGAATTCGAAACGACAGCCAAACGCGTCGTGTTGATAAATTTCGACCGCAAAACCCCATTACACATCTCGACGAGAATGGTTCGGTCGCCAAACACACGCCAATTAATCGCACCTATTTTTAGCTGATGGAATTTAAACAGGCGCGAGACACTGACCATAAGTAGTCGGGGTAAGGGGGCTAGGAGCGTGCTCCCTACATTATTTTAGGGAAACGTTATCACTGCGGTTTTGCACTCGCAACAATAACAAACAAACCCTGAATTCACGACGACTATTATCATCTTTTCAAGTCGAAGAATGGAGAGAGGGAGAGAGAATAAAAGGTTGACCAAAAAATATTTAAACAACAAGACTTATGGAGAATAATGAGAGGGAGGTAGAGAGATAGGTATGCGCGTCAATTTATGCGCGAAAGTGTCCCGGCCCCCCCCCCCCCCCCGTTCGTTGCGAGTGAAAGTCTCATGTCAACTGGATTCGACACCTGGATGTCCCAACCAGATAGGACAACAGGTGAAGCGAAGAGAAGAGGAACCTATACTGTATATCGCTTGGATCGCGACGCTTCAAATGGGTTAGTGGAATTAGTGGCTGGCCAAGAACACGAAAAATATGAAGAGGGGGGACGAGAGAGAGAGAGAGAGAGAGAAAAGAGTGAAAATACGAAAGATCAACCTGCAAAAAACAAAGTAGCTTCGATCTTTCCAACTACATCTTAAAACATTATGTGTGTAGCCAGGCATGTGACCATTGACTGAAAAACGCCAATTAATATACGACTTCCTAAAAAAAATGTTAACACAACGTGCTTGTTTTCAAATTGGGAATATATTGGGAAAGAGAGAACGAGAGAGAGAAAAAGCTCCCATCGATTTTTATCTCGTTAAACAAATTTCATTTTTCAGTCACAAAAACATAAAAAGCTGTTTGAAAAGAAAATAGCGTTTGTTAGTTGTTTTTTTCTGAAATAAATTTTGACGTCGAGACGTTATGACGACTACGGTAGAGTTGGGCGATGTTGTTCCTCCCTTGGCGACCATTAATACGTCAACGTGGACAGATATGCCAAGTTAGTCCTGATACGGAAACGCAGGCAGAGAGAGAAGTGATTTAAAACTCTTTTAGAAAATTTAAGCCAAGTCGCCGCCGCGCTTTTATTTTTTTTTTTTTTACACCGCTGGACTTAATCTACATTTTCATTTCAAAAAGAAATCTAAAAATATAAATCATTCATTAATTATTTTGTGTTTTGACTAACCATAAGCTTTTATATTATATATAAAAAAATGATTTTCATTTTTATGACAAGTTGAGAGAAAAAAAAAAGCTATCACCTCAAATTTTGAACTACTATTATTTATTAATGGCTTTCGGAGAATTGAAAAAAATTATAAATACGATTTATTAGAATTATTTTTATTTAAATTTCAACGTTAACTAACAAAGGCTTCACAATAATGTACTGTATAAATAACCTTTTAAAAAATTAAAATTAATAAATAAGCTTGTTAAAACTATTAGCAAATGCAATAAATTAATTTTTAAATTAAAATTTGTTCTCGTGGATTATTCAATTTTGTTTCGTTTTGCATGTTTTAACAATAAGTTTAGGCTGAATAATTTACATTAATAAATAAAACCAACTACCGGTATCATTAATTAAGATTTCACATTTAAAATTTAAAATTTTTAAGTTTACAAATAATGTTTGAAGCAGATGAAGCGTGTCATCGAAATACTGTACTGTAATTTAAAAATTAAATTAAATGGATATTTGTATGCAATTGTAATCTATCAGTATTCTACGAGTATTTCTTGCAATAACTATTCTTGGTATACATGTAGCCTACTCGTAAAATGGAAAATTTAAATAACAATAAACCTCAAGTTTAATGAAATGAAACGATCGCAATTTCTTTTAATGATACATTTTGTATATTGCATGCGCAACTATTGCATAATTTAAAAACTACACGCATTTACTAGAATTTCAAATTTTTGAATCTATTTACAGAAATTGTTGCGTAAAGGGTTACTACCATTTAGCGCTGATTATTTCCTTAAGCGCGGAATTATCCTTGAAAATTAAAACTAAAATCACATGTTCGGAAGCAGGTGATTTGGTTATTTTGATATTGTGATTCATTATTGGAAACATTAATTCAGTGACTAATGTTGTGAGTAAAAGTTGCCCATTTATCAGCTTTAATAAAAAAAATAATAGCTCAACAGCAGGTACCCGGTAATAAAATTGAAAAACAGTAATTGAATCAGGCTTTTTAGAAAAGGAAACATATTCAACTTGTATCAAAACTTAATTTTTGATTATTTTAATGAAGAAACATCATTTTAGTATGAAAAGAATAGTAATATTTATGCTTATTGTGCATACATAGCTAGGTGTATTGGTGCAGATGATCTATGAAAAATCTAAAAATCGATTATTTAGATTTCTCATAGAAGTTTTATTGTTTCGGAGATGACCCATTATCGTAAAAAGCTATTGAATTATGTTGTGCAAAGTTTAAATCACTTAAATTTAAATTATCTTTTAAAACTAAATTTTTTAATTAAAATAGTTTTTGAGTAAGTTTGAGTTGTTTAGCACAGAAAACTTGCACATCTTCAAAATCACATTAATTATTTTGTAATTGTTATGAACACAAATTTATAAATATTTTAAAATATAAATAGTTGCATCATTATTACTGTATGTAATTTTCAACAGCAGTTTACACTGTAATAACATGAGATCTAAAAAGAAAAAAAAAAAAAAGCTTTTCAAATGCTAAAATAATTTTTATTCTCCCGATAACCTTATTCCTTCGCTAAAATGTCATAAAAGTTAAAAGTAAATCTTTAAAAAAAAATTAGTTGTATGAAAAGCCAAAATGGTTGGCCGTAAACTTCAACTTTGAAGATAGAAAAGTGCGCTTGAAAAATAATTGGCGCACACCGCGTATTTAACAATCATTAATTTATTTTTTTCTCTTTCTTTTTTTTTTTTTTTTCCTTCTTTTTACAAACTTGAACTATTTCTGTTCGTATCCCCCCGCGTGCCTGAGTGCCCGGTAGCCGTTGGAGCGGAGGCAGGCGAGGTAGCCGGTGCGTGCGTGCAGCTCACGTTCATATTTAAGCACTCGAGCGTGATGCAGCACCGGAGCCAGCTTCCTCCTCAACATTTTAAACCAATTTTTTTTTTTTTGTGCCTTGACCTCCGAGATCCAAGCATTTTTCTATTTTTTTAAAAAAAATAATACTAGACCAAAAAAAAAAAAAAAAAAAATGATCGCAGTTGCGTAGAGAGAGATGTTGTGGAGGCAGATGATACCGTGTTCATATTTCCGCCGTAGGAGTGGCCATCCACGATTTCTACACCTTGTGACCTTCTCTCTTGCTTTCATCGTTATGACCTCTGACCTGCCAAATCCTGATCGACATTAAATAGGTGGTATGGTACCGTCGAGAAACACCGTAACGATGCGAGTTGGAAGTAATGTTCTCTCCTGTTTGTGTGTGTACGGCGGGAGGGAGGGAGGGAGGAAGAAGGATGGATAGATGGATCGAGAGAGAGAGAGAGGGAGAGTATAAACAATGTGAGGGCGCCAGGTGAGCGCATTAAGTGTACACACATCGCATTCGAAGAGATTGATGGCTAACATTATTATTAAAATGATGATGGTAGAGTATCTGAAACTAGATCGTGTGCAACGTGCACACACCGTGTTTTCCATTTTTATTTTTATAATATTTTAAATAAATAAATAGATAAATAAAAAAAAAAGGTGAACACTGGTTATGAATTATTATATTATGTACTGTATAAGAAAATTCTAATTTTGAAGATCATTAAGGTGAAATTATACAATATTACGCCCCTATACCTTAAAATGAACCTTAAAAGAAAGTTAGGGGGGGGGGGGAGACTTTTAACTTTGTTAAATAAATTAATTTCAAATAAAAGTTATTAAAGTTGTAAAAATTTAATTTTTTCTAAAAAAAAAAAAAATTCTAAAAAAAATAGTAAAACTTGGTTTTTATGACCTCGGATATAACGCCAATTTTTGAAAAGTCCCGCGGCATTCATATGTAGGCTATTCCCCCTTTTGCAACGATTTCTGCGCCATAAAATGTTCGGTATCTTTAATATCGTTATAACCGAGTTTTAATAGTACAGGATTTTTATGCCTGACTATCCTGGTTAATCCTTGAATAATCCAAAAATTATTGTATAAAATTTGTATTTTTACTGAATTAATCTCCAAAAAAAATTCGAAAAATATAAGTTTTTTTTTAAATGAATTTAGCCTACATAAATGTTTTCTTAAAATTTGATAATTTCAGAAATCCGATAATTATCTAATGTAGAAACAACTTTATTTCAGAATCTGACGAAAAAAAACTTGTCTATTTAAACTATTATTATACAGTAATCCAGGCACGGTATTGTAAATATTATCTAAAGAAAAAATAAATTCTCAAATAATAAAAATTTAGGAAAACAATAAGCTCAGTTAATCGATCTATAAATTCAAGTTGGTGATGTAAAATGAGATATCGATAATACACGCTGTAAATTTGCTATCAAAAATTGTTTAAAAAAAAAATAATAAATAAAAAAAAAAATAACAATAAAAAAAATGCGATCTCTTTCGAATCGAACACATTGTAAAAACCTAAAATTAGGCAAATTTCTAGGTCGTCCAACCAGATTAATGCTAATAATGCGTTGCGTTTCTTTTTATTTTCCCTCCGTTTCATCTATAGGGTTGCAGCACACCTTTCGTTAAGTACCTGTCGTGGATGGAAGAGAAGGTGGGAATAAGAAAAAAACACACCTCGGGTTTCGTGTGTAGCAATAAAATTAGCTGATTTATTATTTCAAAAAAAATTAGTAAATCTCTCTCTCTCTCTCTCTCTCGTTTGATGTGTATTAGCCAATCCGAATCGAAAGCTGATTAATCCCCCTCCGATACAACACTCGGCTGGGTGTTATACGATTGCGTGCGACAACCAACACATCCACAAAAAAAATTAATATATAAATAAAAAATTGTTCTTATTGAATTTTATGATGGTAAAATAATCTTTAATAAAAAGATAAAAAGTATTTTTTATTATTATTGTTATTATTATTATTTTGGCGACGAATTATAAAAGAAATTCAAGCCTTTTTTTTTTATTTATTTTTTTGTTCTATATCGAAGGCGCTAAACAATTTCTCGAGTCTCTTCCATCCGCTGTTTTCACAGGTTGTAATAAGCCACCTTATACCGTCATCCGCACAAACATTATGATCAACAACAACATCCAACAAAAAATCTAAGTTACGCTCGGTTGCACATTCAGCAATATTTATACCTTCTACCAGTATAATATAACACAAGACGCAATTGAACGTTATAAACTAGATTACTGTATTTTCCTCTCCTTCCTCTCTTGAAAGTCGTTCACTTTCAAATACATAAAACAATGTATTTCGTTGCCACCAGAAATCTTAAAAATTTAATTGAATGGGCAATTTAGAAAAAAGAGAAAAATTGTCCAATAAATCAAATTTTTGGTAAATTGAAAAAACACCGTATTTTGGCCCCAGTTTAATATACAAGTAGTTGGAAATTTGGAACTTAGTTCTGATTTTTTTCAGATATACTTGTACAGTATTTATGTTATAATAGTCAAATAACAAAAATTCAAATTTGTAAAAACCAAAATTAGAAGTTTGAGTCTCTCCACTTCTTACCAATACTGTACCGTTAAGATAGGAGAGAGAAAAAAAAAAGGGATGTAAACCTAATCATGTCTCAAATGATTAAAAATTCACTCCAGAATCTCTTCAAAAATAAAATCCAATATAATAATGAATCCAGTTTTACAAAAAGGAATAAATAAAAAAAATTAATTTATTAAAAGTTTTATGATGGAAAAGGCTCAAGGCCAAAGGAAACGTAGCAGACGGGAGAGATGGATAGAGAAAAACTGGCCAAACCTTACCTGTTGGTTTTTTTTTTCTTTTCTAAATGAGAGGAGTGTACTACTCTACATATTGACACATTATGAGAGAGCGAGAGAGATGCGAGAGAAAAAATGTAATTGACCTACGAAGTTGTAGTTATGATTGCGCCCATCATCATCATCAACCACCAACCAATCTCCCTTTTGTTTTTTCCTTTTTTTGAACGAGTATATAAAAACTTCTACTCGTCAAAAAATAATAAGTAAAAAACCCAAACACACGGCTAGCTAAATTGATGATGGAAATCAACCATACCAAAAAAAAAAAATTGGATCGGAAACCCAACGGGGGTTATACACTAGTTGCAGTGCTTTACATCAAACTGTTGACGTTTTGTGCACGATATATCGATAGTAGTAGTAGCCACTACGTGTGTACATCACGTGATCGAACGAATGCTAATGTTTGGATAAAAACTTGAGATGAGTGAAATTGCCACGTTGTTAAAAAGAAGAAGGGTAGACTTTATACGGTAATATGAAATAATAAAAAAAATCGATAATACATAAGTTGGTAATTTGGCTCCCAGCTAAATTTCGCATAATAATAATGAAAAAGAATAGGAGAGACTCCGAGAGAAGAATAAGGAGAAGTTTGAATTTAATTTTTAACCCATAGTATACGGTGGCTGGAGAAAAAAAACACCTTAGTAAAAAATCACGTAAACAAAAACAACAGGATGCGTTTCAAAAACTAAAAAAAAAAAAAATCTAGAGATAGGTGAATTAGAAAAATGATTTTTGATTATCTTTTTTTTTTTTTTTACAATTTTCCGATATAGATTTTTTTTTTAAATTGATAGATATAAACACCTAGGAGAGAGAGAGAGAGCCTTACTCCACCCAAACCGAAAAAGACTGCTCCCTTAAATTCACCCTCTCTCCCTTCTATATGCACCAGGGCTTATATATATATACATACATTTTGACCTTATTCATTTCTTATTGAGAGCGTGGGTCATCAAAAACAAAATTGTTACTTGTCTTCTCGGGCGAAAGTAGAGCCGCTGCCGCCACAGCCAAATGATAGATAGAGAGAGAGTGAAAAAATTGAAGTTTTTAGATGGAAAGAAAAAAAAAATTATGTATATGGTAGAGAGATAAATAGAAAAAAAATATTGTTGCGTGCAACAGATGTTTGTAACGTTTTGATATATTTCTTACGTGAGATTTAATGCCGAGGGATCTGCTTTCTCCCTCTCCCTCAACTCCCCTTTAAAAAAAAAAAAAACATCCCTTAAATTTATGCGTATCTTATATAGTGGAATACAAGTGCAAAAACAGATTAATGAATAGATGGTTAGGATGGTTGCAGTAGGTACCACTTGCACCTCGTATTTAATTTGACCATCATTATAAGTGTAGAGAGCGAAAGAGAGTTAGAGAGAGTGAAAGGGAGAGAGAGATAGGAACCAATAAATTGAATACCCAAAAATAGTGCGCGCGGCTAACTTTTTGTTTTTTTTAAGACAAGAAATTGCTATAGACAAGCACTATCATCGACTCATAAATCAACCCCCATCCCCCGTTTCATCAGATATAATAATAATTTCTATCTTCTACTATTATTAAAACACCAACAAAAAAAAAAAAAAGAGAGAGAACACAATTATTATAAAATATAGCATTCTCGTTTTATAATTTATACACACTGAAATTAGATTATTGAAATAAATTCAGAAGCAAATAGACCGATAATAATAATGCAATTATTTTTCGACTACATATTCGATATAATTGATATATTTTTTTAAGTTTTTAAAAACGTTGAAATTCATCGATTTAGAATAGAATAATAATAGCATTAATGAGAGCAAAATGTTTTAGCCTGACGTAATTTTGCAAATATAGTAAAACTTCTACGCAAGACCACATCCGAATGAAGTCTACCTCTGTTTCGAGACCACTTCTCAAATACGTTCCTTCGATTTTCCCATGTTAATGCACTTCCAATAGTGGACCACCTCTACTACAAGACCGTGACCACCCTCATTTTAAGTCCTATTTTCAAGAAGAGCAGTGAGATGGTGCGCAGTAGCATTGCGCAGTGAGAGATGATGATGTAGTGAGTTGGATTGGAGTGTGCTTCAATAGATACACTTCTAATACGCCATTACAATTTAAACTAATACTGTACAATAATTCTACTCAAATTGTATTTGAAGACTACCTCCATTTGAAGTCCACATGTAGTTGGACCCAGTAGTGGTCTCAAAATAGAGGTTTCACTGTAGTTATTTAAAATTCAAAAATTTTCCGTCTGTACAAATGCAAATTTTAATTTCCAATTTTTCTTTTCTTATAAAAAAAAAAAAAAATCCGTTCGAGTTTTCCAAATTAATGTCCCGCAGGGGAGTATTACTTTTATTTAGCAACAACTACCCCCAGTCTCTCTTTTTTGTTTCGTTTTGTAAGTGCTAATTATTATAGAACGACATCACCTAAACTTAACGTTGATGCAATTTTCAATTACCTAATCAAATCTTACAATCGACGAGTGAGAGAGAGAAAGAGTACGATGAACGCACGACTCAAATGTCTATCACATCACATTGCGTTTGCTCCAATTTTATCTACCAGCCTCCACGAAAAATTAATTTTACCCCCCTATCCCCCCCCCCCCCTCTTAAATACACCGATTGACAGTCCGTTAATTTTAAATCAATCAACAAAATAATATTATTATAGTAGTTATTGAGGAAGGAAGGAAAAACTATAACAACTTTTTTTTATAATAACATAGCTACCCTACCCAACTACTCCAAATAAAACAACCGTCGATGAGCCTCGTACAATTACAGGCTAAAACTGATTTGAAATAACACGCTAACTTTTGTTCCCCCCTTCCCCTCCCACACCCCCCTTCCTAATGCTTCTTCATCATCTTTCAAAACAAAACAAAAAAGTCATTGTGAATTCGCAGTTTGAAGAGAAGACGTCACTTTTTCTCATCATCCGAATGCGAGTGTTGTCTTCCGAAAGAAGAAAGACACGAGGTTGTGGTGCTTGGACATTATTAAGATTCAATTAAAAGTCATAAGATGCTCAAGGGAAACTGTAAAATATGTTTTTTTTTTTTAGTTGTTGTTGTTTACGAAAAAAAAAAATGAGAGAGAATGAGAAACTATTTATCTAAAATGCAATTTGAAGCGCAGCAATGTACATGAATACCGTGTGCATTATACGTGCTCACCCTTTCATTTCTCTATTCTTCTCCACTCAAATTTTAATTCTGAAGATTTGTCCCTTTTTTTTATAATATTATTATTATAAAACGAGATATTTACATGCTATGTTGCGTCGAGCATTTTCAACTCTGTCACAATTACACGTTATCTTCTCGTCCTTTTTTTTATGTCTATCTCTCATTATTTTTATCATTGAATTTTTTTTTTTTCTTATTAATTCGTAGAATGCGTGGTATTTTTACATTATATTTGAAGCGCTTTTGTAAAGTTTTATTTTCTATATCACATGCACACACACGAAAGTTTAAAGCTTTTTTCCTAATTCATTACGTCTTCTAATTTATTTGACTTTAATTATTATTGTTGTTTGTGTGTGTGTCCACCGCTCACAGACGAAAAAAAAAAAAAAAGGTTGAATAGTTTCAGCCTGAGATTTATCAAATATTCTCCTTCTCATATGTTGTTATAGGAGAAAAAGAAATTTTTTTTTGAGTGGTATTATTCAGTAAAAATTGCCTTATTTTTGCCTTTCCAACAAAATTAATACACGCGAAAAATTAAATCATTTTTCTCTAGCGTAAATTATATAGCAAAAAGAGTTAGGAAGAATATTCCCATAGTACAATAAATGCATTTTTTTTAAAAAAAAAAAAACCCAATTTCACACAAAAATAATAATATTAAAAATGTATTTTGTAACAAACTCAGACCCGTCATTTTTAAACACAAATTAATAATTACTCCAGTATTAAAAATAAATCCAAAAAGTAAAAATTGTTTTCCATTCAATTTAAGATTCTTGTTTTTAACATTAAAAAAAAAACCACATATTTTTATAATAATATTCGAGTGAAAATATTTAAAAAAAATTATTAATTAACCATAATAATTAACATTATTTTTCTCGCTTCAAGCGAATAAAATCGATATTAAAAGGTTTTTACTTAAAAGGCAGCCGATTTTTAAGTTATCAAATAAATAATAGCAAAAAGCAAAAATTAAAAAGTTATGCACCGGATAGTAAAACTTTTACGTAAGCCCACTTTCAATTGAAAACCACCTCCGTTTCGAGACCACCCCAAATGCGTCCCTCCGACGTTCCCTTCCCATTTAAAGTCCCATTTTCAACGGAGGTCTCTATTTGAAGAGCAGTGAGATGGTGCGCAGTAGCGTTGCGCAGTAAGAGATGATGATGTAGTGAGTTGGATCGGAGTGTGCTTCAATAGATACACTTCTAATACGCGATTACAATTTATAACAATGCAATTCTACTCAAAAGGTCAAAAGCCACAACAATTAACATTTTAATAGCACAAAAATAATGCATTTTTTTCTATAAAAAAAATTCTATTTGAAGACCACTTTTAGTCGATTCAAAAGATGGTCTTGAAATAAAAGTTATGCTGTATTAAAAATAAGCAAAACATAATTTGAATTTTGTTTTTTTAACAGACTAAAATCATTTTTTTTTCTTTTACCAAGATCAAAAAATAATAATATTCGAAAATGATTCACCTCAACTTTTTCGAAATAATTTTTGCAAAAGCAAAAAAGCAAAAAAAATGGGTTTCTTAGAATAATTTAATAGTTATTCCATTACTCAGAAATTGCCATTTTATTGACGGGTTAAATTCTATATATCGCAGCTGAAATCTTTCCCCCTATATAATATTCATTCCCCTTATTATATCGATAGATTTATTATAATATATAACCGCTAAGAAGACTTGAAATGTATGTAGTGCATGAGCGGAAACCTATCATCTTATTCCCTCAGAAAAAAGAATTGAAAGCTCTTATTTTTCGTAATAAATTTGGTCACACAAGCTCGAATTAAAAAAACAAAACAAAAAGATCAACGACCAATATAGATCATAAGTTATATAACTTTAAAGCCAGGTGTAATTATAACTACTAAAAACTGTTTTTCTTTCTCTTTCTTTTCCAAAACAACAAAAAAAAAAAGCTAATAAACCAAGCGAATAATTAACAAATAATTACATATACCAAATTCGTATTGTTAAGAATTGAAAAATGTCAAAACTCTGTTTTTCCTTTCTGTATACTCGATAATTACTTTTTAAAAGAGATTATACAGCCGCAAAGTGTATACTGTATAATATAAAAACAACGCACACGTCTGCATAAATTCTTAAAAAGCGTCGTCCACAACACACCAACATCTTTTTAAATGCTGCGTTGAAAAAATAACAATATAACTGTAAATTTACTGTGTTATATGAACTCGACAACACCGTACAATAGTTGTTTTTTTTTTATTATTAGTATTTTTCCACCTTGTACATGTTGTACTTGTACCTGCGCACACACACAATTTCAATATGACTTATGCGTTTCTCTTTTCCCCATATCCCAAAACCCTATAATCAGGCCAAAAAGAAAACGGTGGAGACAAACGCATACACAAAGATAATCAGCCTCAAACCTCGAATAAACCATATTATATGTATATACGAGATAAATTTTAAAATTCCAAAAAAAAAAAAGAAGAAGATTAGGGATAAAAATATACTGACGTAATGAGCATTTAAAAAAGATAAATAAAAATAATAGTAATAAAAATAATGTCTTACCTGATACTGTATTGTTCTTTTAGGCTCAACTTTTTTCCTTTTCCAAAAAGAAATGACGAAAATATTGCACTGCACGGTTCGTCCTTTTAACTTCTTTTTATTTCTTTTCATTATAATAAATGTTCTTTCGTATAATTTTCTTTTCTTCAAATTATCTTATCGACTTATTTTATATGTTTGCGATATGGAAAATATCGCGAAGACAGTCGTCGGCACAACAGGTATCTTCAAAAAAAAGTTGAATTTTTTTTTTATTATTCTTTTTTGACCTTTTGATATTATCTGTAAAAAAAAAAAAGATAAAAATACTCGTTTATTATAATGGTTAAAAAAAAATTGTGATGCAATTATGAGCCTTATTGTGTTGTTGCGAAAGTAAAATACTCGTGTGTCATATTGTTTATATCACGAAATTCAAATAAACCACCAATTTTTTTTTTTTTTTCCCTTTCTTTGATATATTCGTTAAATTATATATATTTTTCTTTGTACGTTATTTTTTTTTAACGTTTCGAAACTGATGACAAAAATATTGTGAAAAGAGATCACGTCATGTAGCCTACACGGTGTCAGTAAAAAAATCGAACCCAACTGAATTTGTATTAAATCATTTTAATAATGTAAATAATTGAATGCCACGTGAAAAAACTTTGCTTTAAAGACTTTTTAAAATATCCTCTTCCGGTCACAACATAAACGGCTAAACGAGTTCACAACTCCCTATGCGCCGTTCTGAATCCATCTTGATCGAAATGGCCCCTGCCTCAGCTGCATACCTTCACTTCCATGTTTCGTTATTTTATCTCGAGAAGTTGTAAACCTTTTCTTGCATTACACCCCATATTCGGCCTGATGTAAGTCTGGGTTGTTGAAAAAATACGCCAACGCGTGATTCAGATATGAGACGAATTCGACCCAAGTTGAAATCAATGTAGAGCATAGTGAGTGGGTGTAATGCGTGTGTTGAGACCGGAAGAGGATATTTTAAACACAGAATAGAACAATTAAATACTCGTATTAAAAAAGTGTTTAAAGTAAAGTTTTTCCATGTGTCATTCAAATATTGATATTATTAAAAGCACTTATTTCAGTTGGGGGTACGTTTTATTTACGGACACGGTGTAGCCACAATATCGAGTGTGCCCATTCAAAAAATATCTTCCGAAAAAAATTAAATACATAATGTTTTGGTCGCGGTGAGTGTTTAGAAAAGAATTTTTCCCCCTCTTTCTTTGGTGATGACGGTATTATTTTCAAGTAATAAAAGGTATGGTTCCTTTATGATTATATACTATGCTGTACATACAAGTCGCTCGCACTCGTTTTGTGTGTGTGTGTTTGTCGTCAAAAGCCCCTCTGGCGCAACTGTTCTTCGTCAAATATTATACGTTACTTAACCAACAACAAAAAGTCAAGCCTCGTGTATATATTTATAATAAACGTATTGTGCGACTGACTCATACACCACGACCATCGAGTCCCTCCCTCTCATTACCCGGTACCTGGTTTTTTTTTTGTTGTTGCAGTGGAAAATGTAGGGTACCGGGACCCAATTCTTTAAAACACTCCAGTCTCTTACCTAATATTACGGTGTTTAGTGATCGATATTTAGCGACCCTCCCCTATCCATTTGGCAGTATTTAGGCGAAATAAGTGATCAATCTACAGGATGATCTTTTGTGATTTTTTTATTTTATTAAAGGGTCTCGTAACCCATCTTTATAAACTTCACAAATTCTTTCATTTTTCAACTAAAAACTTATCTAAATCGGCTATTACCGATCTAAATCACACGGTGTGTGTAAAAAAAATCGTTCAGATTGGGTTGTGTTAAAAGCGATCAGCTTTTGTGTCTCCCGATAGATTGTAATTTACTAAACGATCACTTTCTAACGGGGGTCCTAAAAACCGTTTTTCCTCCCAACCTATATTATTATCTCGCACGAATTCGATCGACATGTAGTATACAAAGTCAAACGGGAAAAATATGGGTAGGTAGGTGTAAAAGACCCTTCTCTATCAGACGGTGGGTGATATCATCAAATAGGACACCTATACTTATCGTAAACGGGCTATGGAATAGAGGTAAAATGCCATTAACGATCAATAACTAATGCCCTATTTTAACTAAAAGGTTTAAAAAAAATAACATATAGAGGATAAATCGCAAATTTTTGTTATTGTTTTTTTTTTAAATAAAAACCAATAACGTCTAATTTTTTTTTTTTTTTTAACAAAAAAAGCATTTTAATAAAAAAAAATATATACCGGTACCTAACAACGTTTTTCCTATTACACGGTGGTTCAACAAAACGTAAGCCAATCTTTGGTTCACATATTTTTAATGCCCGATAATAATATTATTCATGCTAAAATTTTACCTACAGTAAAATCTCTGCGCAAAACTACCTCTAATTGAAAACCACCTCCGTTTCGAGACCACCTCAAATGCGTCCCTCTGATTTTCTCATGTACAGTAAATGCACCTCCAATAGTGGACCACCTCTACTACAAGACCATTATAAGTCCCATTTTCAACGGAGGTCTCTATTTGAAGAGCAGTGAGATGGTGCGCAGTAGCATTGCGCAGTGCCGGATGATGATGTAGTGAGTTGTATTGGAGTGTGCTTCGATAGATACACTTGTAATACGCCATTACAATTTATAACAATACAATTCTACTCAAAAGGTCAAAAGCCACAACAATTAGGCTAAGATTTTAATAGCACCAAAAAAAAAAATTCTATTTGAAAACCACTTTTAATCGGTCCCAACGGTGGTCTCAAAATAAGAGGTTTTACTGCATTTGTTTATAAATCTAAAAATCGGTATATAAAAGTTTTGGCTTACTTTTTATTGTACCACCGTGTATAACAAAGTGCTGTTTTTAATTAAATTTTTTTAATACCATTTCTCCATATTTTTACATATTGCAATAATACATAAAAAGTAATCGTCCATTATTTATTTTTTATTTTTAAATCGGTAACTAATGTTAATATAGTGAAACAATATACCTACTTCCTGTAACGCAATTTTTTTTTATTAGTATAATAAACTTTTCCTCACTTATGATTAATTAATGAACCTATACAATGCGAAACGTTCATTATTTAAATAATATAATATACGTCTCTGTTTTATTATTCTATAACATTAATTTAATAAGGAAAATTAAGATACATAAGATTTTAATACCCCATTTCTTTCTTTTAATTAAATAATTAAGAAGCATTTTAAATGATAATTTATCACAAACGTCTCGACATTAAAAAAAAAATTACTTTTTATTAATAAAAACCTTAATTTTTTTTGTTTCATATAATAATAATTCCGGTTAACAAATTAGATTATTTATTTAATATAAAAAAGCAGATTTTTCTTTTCTCTCCTCAACCCTTCCTCATTTAGACGTTAATTAGATATAAACATAATGCGATAAACATTAGAGAAAAGCTACGCACTTTGATCGTCGATGCACGAATTTCCTATAAGAAGATTTCAAAAACTTTTATAATTTAAGGAGAAATAGGAATGTCAATATTATCCCGTTAACAATACACTTTAAAAAAAGGAATAATTATGTAGGTCGAATGCATAAATATTTTATTTTCAACACGATCTAGGTTAGTACAATACATGCTTGTAGACAAAAAAAAAAAAAAGAGTATAGATGAACAGTAAACACGGATCACGATTTATAATATATACACAAAAACTATTTTTTTTAACGCGGCTATGAGTTAATTCTTCTTTTTACTATTAAATAAACTTTTCATTTTCAGGTAGTAAATAAATAACTAAAAAAAAAAAAATATGAAGAAAACTGTTCAGTGAACCCACCGTTATCTTTACTTTTTAAAAAGGCATACCCGAAAATCATCTTATATAGGCTTTTGTTAGCAGCGGAAAAAAAAATCGAAAGCTATATCTTCGCAACTACGCCCATCTTCTGCCCAAAAGAATGCGCCAAAAACTCTCTATTAACATATTAAAAAAATATTTGGTACGCGAGTACTGTTCAACAATGGAAGCGAATGAGCTCACGTTTGCTCGATACCATATCAACAACAACAATATTTTTGCTGCTGCGCATGTTCTTTTTTACCCCCCCCCCCCCCCCCCTTCGGTTTCACCTGTTTTCACGCTCCTTTATTCATCCCACAAGCCTACTCGTTTATTTTGTTTTTAATCTAATCAAATGATCGAGTTCCATATGGCCAACCGAAGACAGAATATTAATCATAAACAAGAGAAATATTATTTATTAGCACTCAACGAGATGACCTTAAATAAGGACGTTTATATTATTTTTTTCTTTTTGTATTTATTTAATATTAAGCGTATACGAGAGGGTTTTGAAGATATGAAAATAGGCGAAGAAGTTTAAAAAAAAAAAAAATGATATCTAAACCAGAAGCAGTTTTACACACACTCTCTCTGCAGGTGAGCATAAATTTTCTTCCAACTGGAAATCTCTCTCGACTTGAATTCCGCTGCTCGCCCAACCTCTTTCAAAGTCACGATAGCTAATAATAAAAACTCTTAAAAAAAATATATATTTAACTTGAATTTCAACCCCCACTCACTCTTTCTCTGTCTCTCTCCTCCCGCTTTTATCTGTTCGAGAAATATATAACGTTCTATAATAATTATTATTGCGCTGCGTACAAATAAACGCACGAGAGAAATGATTTATCACTGACCAAAAAAAACAAAAAAAAAAAAAAATGTCCAATGCAAATCATCCGTTTCAATGCTCCGGCAGCAGCAGCAGCCTATCCTCACCTTTTGAAAATTATTATACGGGACATTTGACTGGTAATAAAATATTTCAAAGAAAAAAAAAAGAAACGTGGAGGAAAAAAAACAGTTTTTATATCAAATCTTTTCATCTGTTCGCAATATTTCAACGAGATTTAATAAATAGCTTTGGCCAACTGCGTGAAATATCGACTCGGAACATGATATTCTCGTGTGTTTACATCAATCATTACGCGAGATATAAGGAGAGATAACATAGAAGAAAATATTAACCAAAAATTAGGCAAAATAATAATAAATTTTCTTAATAGAATTTCTGTTTTTTTTTTTTAAAAATCAACAGTTTTTAAAATACACGGTGTGGCATAAAAATAATGAGACTGTTTTAATAAAACTTTGTATATACGAGTATTAATAAGGTTCGAAAACAATGCTAACACCTTCAAATGGATGCCTAGGGAAGCTTCTCACTTAAGTAGACCCTCTCCCTTACTCCTAAAAACAGTTCTGGAACCCTACAAGTGGAACCGTGTTTATTTGCTCGGTCAAAATTTCGGATTGTTGACCTACAACGCCCTAAATAGCGACCGTTTAAGTGAACTCTCAATTGAGGCAACAAAGCAGAGCTATAATACTACAGTAAAACCTCTATTAGAGACCACATTTGGGACTGATTAAATGTGGTCTTCATCAAGAGGTGGTTATAATTTTGTGGCTTTTGACCTTTAGAGTAGAATTGTATTGTTATAAATTGTAATGGCGTATTAGAAGTGTATCTATTGAAGC